>OMOV01117155.1:0-13060 GCA_900312565.1 Beryx splendens
GCTCTGCTCTGCTCTGCTCTGTCACTGGTGCTGAAAGACACGGCAGCTTCAGTAGGCTACCAAAATGGGCTTTTTACCTCCGCCAAGGAGGTTATGTTTTCGGTGCCGTTTGTCAGCAGGATCACGGAAAAACTACTGGCCCGATTTTCATTAAACTTCGTGGAAGGGTGTAACACGGGACAAGAAAGAACCCATTAAATTTTGGAGCGGATCCGGATCCGACTCATGAACAAGCCTCACGAACAAGCAGTTGGCCTTGGTGGATGTCTGCGCCCTCCGAGTGCCCTTCTAGTTCATTTTTGTTTTACGACTGCATTCTCTGTTTTACAGATGATAAAGGGAAAATCACGTCCTTTATAAATGTTGTAGTATCTGCCGTTTCATTTGTGGATTTTGAAATGAAAATCAAATCACCATTCGTTTTTTTCATTTTTTAAATTTCTGTTTCTGAAAAGAAAATAGAATGACCAAAAAAGACACGGACCACGAGGCTATGACTTTTAAATAGGAACGTTTTGATTTCGGGGTCGGCTTCAGATGTTGCATTGTAGTCGAGCTTAAGTTAGTTTCGGGTCGGGCCTGAACGTCGTGGGTTCGGGCTGGGCTCGGGCTTAATTTCCAGGCCCGTGTAGACGCCTGGTGCTGACTCGTCGGCCTCGCTGTTAATTAGCGGCTAACGGAAACGCTGTTTCAGATGGTGTATGCAGAGAAAAAAGGCAGTGCAAAATGCAGAGAAGAAGTCATGGTTTGCTGTATGTGTGTCTCTGTGTAACCGGTCTGCCCTCTTATCAGGTATACAGCATCTGTATTTTCTGTTACTTATACTTGGTTCACAACGAGGGCATTGGCTGTTTCCTTGCCCAGCAGCGACCTTCAATAAAAGCAGTGTCCACTCTTATTTGAGCAATCGGCTGGCTCTCAGTCAACTTGCTCTCAGTTAGCCTGGATTTGATGGGCTGCGCTGTACAGTAGGTCAGATGCTGCCTCACATCTGGCTCCATGAATGACTGCAGCATGAGACGGATCTTCTCACTGAATGCAGTTATTTAATGACAGCGTAATTTACCTCAGATGTTTCTTCTGTGGCAGACCTTTTTGCAGTTGTGTATATCTGACTGTTATTCTACACTTACACTGTCCTGTCGAGAACGACTTTTTAGGTCGTATTTTAGTGGTATTGTTGCAGAAATAAAGAAGCAAAAGAGCCAGAGTAACTGTGTCCTTCAAATACGCTATTGTCACATTATTGTAATACGCTGCTGCCTTATCAGATGAGAGAGACAGCGAGATAGATTTAAGTCGATTGCCTTCTGTGATAAATGATCGTATGTCTTTGTCTTTTTCTTTGTAGGCATTCGGTGATTATTATCACTTCCGGCATCGTACACTGGTGAAGAGATCGCTGTCAGATCACAGGGGGACACAAGTCCGTCTAGAAAGAGAACCCAAGGTAAGGTTTTTGAGCGGTGGGAGGGGATGGACCAAATGGCGTGTTGTGTGTTCATGTGTACGTGTGTCAGAGTGTGCGGTGGGCAGAGAGTGTGAAGTGTTGGTAGTTGCTGTATTTGGAAGAAATGGATGGAGTGCAGTGCGTGGGTGGTGGTTGTGGTTTCACCATCTGTGTAGCCAAGGATAACATCAGCCCTGAGCTTGCCATTTGGAAGGAATTTGGGACCGAATTTGGGTTATTTGGGGTGCATGCGTGTGTTTATTTGACATTTTTAAAAAGTTTGAAAAATGTCAAACCTTTTAAATACTTGTTTACATATTTATAAAGCCTTTCTAACTTCATCATTTACTCATTTGCACTGATTCGGTTCAGATCCAGTGTAATCATGTGAGATGTGGCTTTTTTGTTGACTTTTGTGGATTGATGAAAACACGATGTCTGCAGCCACGGATAATGTGAATAAATGGAAGGTCACATAAAAAATAGCCATATCTAATTGCATGCCTACTGTAAGCACATACATGTTGAGAAAGCAAACTATATGATTACTGATATTTTGGGTGTAAAAAGGCTTAATATTATAATTATATAAAATAAGAATCCAGTCAAATCAAAACTGAACTGCAAAAACCAGGTAAGTAATCGTAAGAGCAGAAGTTTTTTTTCTTCTTCCCTGTACTGGTTCAGTTGTGCCTCTGACTGACCGATCAGGTGACTCAAGTCTGTGTCTTACTGGCCCCGGGCCTTTGGGTGACCTTTGTCAAAACCTGATATTACGGTGTGTGCTGCAGGCTTCGGCAGGGTAGAAACAAAGGGGAATACGGGCAGCTAACAACCACAGGGGCAAAGAGCCAAACCGTTGGCTCTCATTTATCACCTTCTTATAATGGATGCCTTGACAACTCGCAGCATCTGGTCTGTCTGTTTGCCTTTTACCTTTGTGCTGAGAGCTGAGCTGGTGGGTCCAGATACTCCTCTGTGGACCTCTCTGACTCTGGACCAGTTCCCCCTGCTTGTCTGATCTCATTTGAAAGTCCTTTTAGTTCACATGTCTGTATTGTCCAGCTGTTTCGCAGACGGTTTAGAGGTTAGTCATACCTCCAACATGTGGCCACCCCAAAATGAGTCTCTCTCTTACCTGTGCCTTTACGGGGAAGTGTAAGGCACTTTATTATTAATTTTTTGTTTTTTTTTCATTTTAAGAATAATTTAATAAGCCACACCTGGCCTCAGGTAGACACAGACCAAAACTCCAAGTCGACACTTGTGTCCTTGTGGAGAAAGTTTTTCTCAAGTTGTCTTGGAGACAACAAGAGAAATTAAGCAGAGAGATGCTTCCTCACAGTTTGAGGTGGGCTGTGTGCTTCACATTGTACATGTGATTAATCAAGACACACAGCTGTTAATTTTCCCACCTGTTACAAGCGGCTCCGGACTGTAGACCACAGCGCTCGGATGTAATGTGTCGTTCTCGCAATGAATCCTGGGGCTTTCAGTTCGTTGTCATCGGTCAAGTCACCATACGATGCATCCTCGGCTGGCAAGTAAACTTCTGTGATTTTTGTCTGTACTCCGCCCTTTCATTCTTTTGTTTTGGAATCGTGCTTCAGCGGTCGGACACAAGAATGCTCAAGAACGCATACTGATGCCAGGGAGGACCAAAAGTCTGCAGGACACCAGCCCTCGAGGACCAGAGTTGATGACCCCTCATATAGACTGAACTGAACTGTAACAAAACATTACTTCTTTAAACAAAAAAAAACAAAAAATCAACACTCTTTCACAGAAAACAACCATGTTGGGTATCAACATGTCTGTCAAAGACAGGAAATAAGATCTGTAGCAGGGCTGTCATTTTTTAACTCAGCATTTGAAATTAATTCAAATCCCCAAATGAAGATTTATCATGGAAAATTAGATTCAGTATTACTCTGTCACCCTAACTGACATAGCCAAGACCCAAATGCATAATGAGATTGCTGGTGCTTTAGCTGTATGACAGCACTGAGAAAATATAATGACCAAATGATGGCCATTATTCAACACATCCAGCCTTGCAGTTTGGTTCAGTGTTCCCCTTTGCATTCAGTTGGAATAATTAAAAGTGCTCTACTCAGTGGGACAGTTAAACAGCTTGCTCCCCATCGTTCGATATTGCTAACTAGAATTTGTAGTTAACGCTCATAAAACTGTAGACTACATTATGGTTTGATAATTGATCTGGCTTGTGTTGCAGCATGGCACTGTGCTTGCACACTACATCCCACGTTGGCAGTCGTGCGTTAAGCAATAACATCGCATTTAATACTTGCATGTTCTAGTCTAGTTTAGTTTCTGGACTGCGGGGGTTTTGGAATGTACGATTTTCCTTGGTAATGGATTCACTCGGTACAGCTCGGAGAAAAGAAACAGCCCCGTTGCACATTAGTCTCTTACTGTTGCGTCCTAACAAACCACCGAACTGCTATAACACGCAACACAAATACGCTAACATGTCTGCCTGAGCCGCTCCGATTATTTGGCACAGCTTCCCATTTAACAACAGAAGGTAGACTGCTGCCATCTTGGTGGGCTGCTAATACTGCCAAATGAATACACTTTAGGCAGTCGTCACATTGCTTTCACACGAGTTGTTTCTGTTCGTTGTTAGAAAGGAGGAGTATCTCGCCCTGTTGGTGTTGTCGCTACTGGCTGGCTGAGTATTAGCTACCTGGCTTGCTAGCCGGTGGTTAGCTGTTTGACCACTGTGGCTAAAGCTCCTACTAAGCTAATGAGCCCCATAATCACCTGTTGCATGCTCTGATTTCATTTGATCAGTACACAGACATTCAGACAGGGCATTTGTTTATTGACAGTGAAACTTGAATGACAAGTTCAGTTAGCATTGTCTACCCGTAGAGCTGCCGAGGCTTCTGTTAGCTGAAGGCTCACTGGGTGAACAGCAGCCTCCGCTGGACAAATGTTTCTGCTGTCTGAACCTGCTCACTGCCACCTGCCTTTAGGCCTACAGTATATCGGCCAATCGATACATCTGGTGGGCCCTAGAACGCACCGCAGCCTGATGTATTTTTCCTTGAGTGCGAGTACTTGCACTGTAGTTGAAAATGCACCTTTTGAAAGCTCCGTTTCAGTTCAAGTCATCACGGCTGCAGCATGCACACTGTGTGTTTGTGTGTCCCCGCATGACTTAGAGCTTTGCATTACAACCGAGGATTTCAATTTTCATTTCAGCAGACCACAGAACCTCTTGCCTCAAGCTCCGAGTCTTTCACTGCTATTTTGCAAACTTCAAACTGATTACATGCCTTTTTTCAGGGATGGCTTCCCCCTGGCCACTCTGCCATACAGCCCACATTTCTGAAGAAGTGCACTGACTGTCTCCCATCACAGCCAAGGAGCTCTGGAGTCATGTCAGATCCATTTCCCCCCCCCATTTCCTAATGATGGAGTCTGCTGTGCTCTTGTGCAATCCCGACACTGTAGAAATTGTTTTGCACCCTTCACCTAATCTCTGCCATCTCACAATCCTGTCTCTCAATTCTACGGCCAGTTCCCGGACTTCATGGTGGATTTTCTCCTCTGACCTGCGCTGTCATCTGTGGGACCTCATATTGACATCATGTGTTCCTTTCTAAGTCACGTCCAATCAATTGAATTGGCAACAGGTGGACTCCAATCAAGCTGTAGAGACATGCCAAGGACATTCAAAGCAATGTGTATTAATCTACATGTATATCAATTTGGGGTGAAACTACTGTACAGAGTGCTGAACACTTACCGGCTCAAAACATTTCAGCTTTTTATTTTTAATTAATTTGTAAAAATGTGTAAGTTTGACATTATGGGCTTATTGTGTGTAGATCAGTGCAAAAAACACTAATTCAATCTATTTTGTTTTTTCATAACTCAAGTTAAAATGGTAAGCTACTCATTTGAAACCCCCAATAGCTGTGAAGCCTCCGATAGCTTCAGCTCTGTGTTCAACACACTTAATAAAATCTTTTAACCTGCTCCACTTTGGAAGAGACTCTGAAAAATGTTACTTTTAGGAATAGCAAAGTCATTGCCTTGCCCGAGTTTGTGATTAGTTTCCACCGCACTCTTCTGCTTCCTGTTAGAAGTTAGTGAGACTTTGCTCCGTGTCATTGGTCTTGCTGTCATGCTGTGTGGCCACACAGAACAGGTGCACACTGGGAAAAGAAATGCATGTGCCGTCTTTTTGTTCCCGTCCACTCTTAGAACTGGCCCACCTCCCTCTCTGGGATTTCCTTTCCCACCGCAGCTCTATTTCCTGTTGTTGAATTCCTTTTTTCCCACAGCACCTCAGAGAAAGTGGAGCCTCACAGTGCCAGGCCCTCCTGCCTGTTCGGGAAAGTTCAGGTCAGCTTGTCAGTCCCTCCAGGAATTTACAAGATTTCTTCTTCTTCCTGAAATCAAGAGAGCCGCGCAAATGTTGCAATAGCTTGCAATTTTGACCAATCCCCACGCTTTTTACACATAAATTCTCTCCCATCCAAACTTTTAACAAATCTTGGCAACACTACTGCAATAAATAGTCCGATCAAAGCCTTTCTCAACAAGTAGGTCATTGCAAATTTGATTCACACTTTCATCAGTGCTTGGATTTTTCTGCAAACAGAAAACATTGCAAATCACCTTAATGTTTCCACTGCAAAATATTTTTTGTATCAGCAATACTAAGAGAAAGTATAAAATGCTAGAGACCGATTACTGACTGAAGCACCTGGCCCTCTGCCAGATCTCATGGACTGACTGAGTCCCGTTGATGGAGTCTATAGAAGAGCTAAAGCTCGGGCCTAACTGCCTCCTCCCCAGACTGCCTTCTGATTTATTTTGTTGTTTTGTTTTTTTGTTTTTTTTTTATGAAGGAGTGTGGGCGCAGTCCATCAAGCTTTAGTACGTGTATTTGCTTTGACAGACTAAAAGTAGAGAGGGAGAGACGCAGCAGAGAAAGCTGTGGCGGCATTCAATCCTTCAAGACGGCTTCTAAACACAAACTGCCTTCTGTTTGACTGCCGCCGGGCCGTCCTGCACCACTGTCATTACTGTGGGAAGGGTAGCAGCTGTAACACAATAAAGCCATGAATACATATGCCATAGCTACTGAACTACGGCCATTTTTTTTCATAACCATGTTCCTTTATGGTAATGATGCCGTTGATGGGGCCTCCATTTGGCATTAGAGGGCGGACCTTGTACTCGTATAATGAAGGAGGACGGAGCAGTGGGTGGGGGGATGGGTGGACTAGAGAGTTCCGTCTGAAACATTAACTGACCGGTCTGTATGTGAACATTAACTCAGTTCTGCATGTGAATGGTCTGGCCGCAGGGGAGAGGCACTCTCTTTTCCATTTTCCAAACCCATTTATAAAGGAAATGGTATCTGTCAACCGCTGGCTCCCTGTTCTGTCGCTGACTATTAAAGAATTCCCCAAGACTCTGTTTCCTCTTCACTCAAAAATGGCAAAATGCAAAATGGAAATGCCTGTTGTTCCCATCTTGCCCAAACAGTGGGGATTTCGACAGTCTAATTAGTATGAGTTGTGTGTTTGGAACTGAAAGCTATTACTTATTGTTATTGTTTCTAGTTTCTAGTTATTCTGAATATGGAGAGTGAACATTTCGTGGGAAATGCGCACTGTGATCTCGGCCCTAATCTACTGTTTTCAGGCCCCATGGTGCATTTCACAGGATGCTTACTGATGTGCTCTGTTGAAGATGGTTGCTAATTCCCTGATAACCTGTGCTCACAGTCGGGGAAATGTATTCCAGTAACTCATTTCCTTTTGTCTTAATGTGCAAGTTAAAGAAAGATGCAAGCTGTTCGCTCAGAATGCCAACTCTTTTCTTTGTGGAAGTACACATAACTTTAACTTAATGCAAAACAGAACACTTCAGTAAAATGTACACTATAAAATAATGCATGATTAGTGTGCATCGGATAGAAATTCAGAGTGTTTGTGAAAGTGATTCAAAACAGTCATTTCTCCCACAGAAAGTATAATAAAACTAATAACTTATGGCTAACATACCGCTTTCAAGAAGTTACTTTCCCGCCATATCCCAGGGTTTACTGACTGAAAGTATAATAAAACTAATGACTTCTAGAGGTACTGGCTAGTATACAAGAAGTTACTTTTCCGCCATGTCCCAGCAGGGTGGACTGCTGCTCTGAATGGTAATTATTCATGACCAAACCTGAAACACTAATCTCAGCTGACTCCATATGACGTAAAGACTGAGGCACTGTTCTCCGATGCATTATTTAGAGGGAAATTACTTGTGCTACTGTGTTTTGATGGAAACCTCTGAGAATTGTCTGTGACAGGATTTACAAATTAATGATAGACTAAATAGTATCAGTGAGGGTTTCTGTAACTGAAAGGAACAGCCAGGCTAGGTAGCTAATGCATGATCCTGCATGCCTTGCTGGAAGAGTTTGAACTGTGATCGAGTGGCTCTGCGGTCAGCCATGTTTGTGCCGTGCCTGCAGGAGTGTGTGGGGGCTCGTGTGGCACAATTACAGAGGTCGTTCAGGCC
Organism: Beryx splendens; assembly: GCA_900312565.1. Classification (NCBI taxonomy): domain Eukaryota; kingdom Metazoa; phylum Chordata; class Actinopteri; order Beryciformes; family Berycidae; genus Beryx; species Beryx splendens. The sequence continues at coordinate 8,012 of OMOV01117155.1, forward strand.
TACTCTCCTCCTGGGATAGGCAGCTAGCACTCTTATGTCTGGCTTGGACGGCAGGGTGGTGCAGTGGTTAGAGAGCCCGTCCTTCAGTTGGAGAACGTGGGTTCATGTCTCCTTGCTGGCAAACGTCTGTCCTGCTGAAGTGTCTTTGAGCAAGGGAGCTGTTGTGTGGCTGACCCTGTGCTCTGACCCCCATGGGGGAGGGAGCAAGCGAAAACAACATTAACACATTAATATTGCTTATTAAATTGTAAGTTGGAGATAGACTGATTGATTGATTGATTTCTGATTGATTGATGTCTTTATTTCGAACATGTAAAACATGTAAAATGCAGCAATAACAGTAGTTAAAAACATATGAACAACACAAAAGCTGTCAAGAACAGCTTTGTGGCCGCAGACACTTTAATGGTGCGGTTTCTATCACAGAAGAATCTTTGTTTTTGAGGACCATGTCATAGCAGAGTGGGATCTAATGAGTGTAAAGCAGATGAGAAAATGGAAAGTGGGCAAACTGTACAGACCGTCCCCTGTCCCATGACTAGAATGGCATAAGAGACGAACAGAATGTGTTTCTATCTGACAGGAAACCACATGGACGGATGCGTAATGACGATTAAATTGGGATGCTGCACAAGTGAATCTTTGTCACTCTGACCACAGAGAGCCTCTCCTGTTAATACTGCCGTTTCCCCCACAGAGAGACAACGCTGCACCGCCCGGGACTGGTACATCAGCAGCTCCCTTTATGTTTCTTAACTGTCCTGTCAACAACGCTCCACCACCCCCGTATCATATTTATTAGACGTAATAATATTGTGACCTTGTGAAGCGGGGAGACTCCTGTGGAGGTTAGGGATGTGAATCTCTCTTAAAACCAGTTCGATATGGATCTCAACACATATTTAGCCATTCAGTACAGGAAAGATGTCTTTGAGCAGGGCAACAATTCAACGTGATGGCATTCATTTTTGATTTAGTACAATTTGATCCAGTGCCATGAAGAGCAGTACAGAGTTTATGTTGCCCTTATTTTGGCTGTTAGGACATTATGCAGGAACAGAAATTGCACAGTTGCACATTTCACTGAGAGACATAATGCACTTTTGATTGATATTTATTTAGCTCTTGACAACAGAAATGGACTTCTCAATGTTCCCCTGCATTTTACATTCTTTCAGCAATGGAAAAAATGTAGCCTACTGTTACAATGTGAAAAATGTCCTTCCTTACACCCCTGTCACCCACCCCCCCCCAAAAAAAGAAATTAAGAATATAAAACATCGGCCCTTACGATATGAAGCGTCCAAATGAAACCACTGTGAAAGTCGTTTGTTTTTGCCGTCACGTTGTTCACGGGATATTCCTACAGCACATTAACACAATCTGAGCTACAGACCCGTCCACTGAGGGAGGGGCTCATCGTGGCAGCGTGAGACATGCAGAGAGGAAGAAAGATACAAAAGAAACAAACAGAAGTCATAGAGGAAATCAGTGTTGATGATTTTGTTGAACTGGGCATCCCCTGGGCAAAAGACGATGGATACAATTTTAACGCCCCCCCCTCCCAGGTTTTACCTGGTCCAGCTGTACCTTACAGAGCTGCCCTGGCCTTCCCAGTGCAAATAGAAAAATCATCACAGTCCTTGTGGAGGCGTCTGCTCCACTCGACTGTGTGTGCTGCAAACCGGCGAAGGGAGCCACATCAGTGGGCTCACACAAACCTCCGTGCTCCTGAAGTCACCTCCATGTATTCCCTCTTCATACCTACCACATTTTGGTGATGTGGGGGTCACATAACTTCAGTGTAGCTGCTAAAGTGACCTTCATGTTTTTTGTTGTTTTTTCTTTTCTTTTTTCCCCTCCACTCGACTAATGATCTGCGGAGGCAGAGCGAGAGCCGCGGTGTGCTCTGGTTGTCCTTCATGTCAGGTGCTCCGTCCTTGCGGCAATTCTCTGTCTTCCTCTTCTGACATATATTTTTCTGTTCTCGTCCGCCCGGGCGCTTTGCTGAACAGCGAGCGCTCGTCTACAGAGGGAGTGAGATGCAGGCTTATTTTCACTGTATGCAATCTGCCTCTGTCAACATTTTCTGCAGGAGCTCGCACATTAAGAAAGCTCCCCCGCCTGCTGTCGACCGGGTTAACGCTGCGTTGTTTAACTTTCACAGAAATTATATGTGTACGTGCATATTTTTGTGTGCATGCAATACTTGTGTGTGCCCATACACCTGTTAAAGAGTTAGTTCCCAATGTACCCCGATTCAGAAATTTTAATTAGTCTCCGACTGCTCTGGCATTTGTCAGCGAGTCTCATTAGCGAGGAGCCCGCAGTACCCCTGTGCCTTTAATCTCTCTCTCTCTGTTGTCGTCCCACTGTGAATTGGGATCTCTATTAATTCATCTGACACTGTGACCCTCATGGGCAGCACATAATTATTTCTTGTGCTAACGGTTTTTCTATACCACAGTGAGCAGTATCCTTTTGCCGTCACGAGTATTTTCCCTTGCTGACGCTCACTGTCTTTAGCTGAACATCACCTCACCATATTGTGCGCGTCGCCAAGTTGTTTATGCGTACTTGTGTCTGTGTGTGTTTCGTTCTCAGGTGACTTGGGCAGAGCAGCAGGTGGTGAAACGGAGGAAAAAGAGGGATGTCTTCACAGAGCCTTCAGATCCCAAGTTCAGAGACCAGTGGTACCTGGTGAGTGTGAGCCCGTCTGGACAGGAACGCGGCTGAACAAAAGTGTGCGTGTGTGTGTGCAGGTCCCGTTAGAGTCCATTCAGCACTGCGCACCGGTTGATCTTTCTATCCGCCCAAAGTCAATACAGGTAATTAAAGTTGGCTGTGTGATGTCTGCCCCAAGTCAAAAGACGCGCCTGTGTGAATCCATGCCGTCTTTGTGTGAAAGGCCTGATGCTGCTGTGCGTCTTGTTTGCAGAACAAGCACAAGTTCGAATGACTTCACCTTCAGGTTTCTGCTTTAAAAATAGCATGTGCACACACACACTGTGCCTTTAACTGCCGAATAGCTTTGGTTTATTTTAGGCCTCAGTGCAGCAACAAAGAGAGAATACAAAGAAGTGATGCAAGTTGAAGCGCTCTCGTTGTTCAGTTGATTGATTTCACATTTGATTTGAAGGATGTCACTGATACACTGGCCTATTAAAAGTGACAGTAACAATTCCTGAGACTGTCTGTTCGGCTCCTCCCTTCCTTCAATTACTGCGAGGGCGCTTCAAGCAGGAGGAGGTTCATTGTGATGCAGAACAAAGAGACTTGCATCACCGATTCTTCAAAACGCCTGTGCTTTAACGGAGGCGAACTCAATTCCCGCGTGTCCTGGAGCTGTTAATGGTAGGTTGAAAGGGGAAGTGAGCAGATAGCAGCCTGTTGACTGGCTGCACCACAGTGATTAAAGGGCTAAATGCATCCTAGAAGATCACAGTCCTTACACAAGGGTTCGGTATTAATAGAATTTTATTGATACTAGTACCACGATCAATAATGCTTATGGATATGCAATAATTCCATGCAAAAAATGTTTTGGAAAAAAAAATAGCAGTTATCTTTTTTCCACCGCAGTAATAAATATTTAATAAATTATTTGATAACATATTTTCAAATAAAATCAGATAAATAAATGGCAAGTTGATGCTTCCTGATTTGTGTGAAAAATTGTGATGAAAGTGTCATAATTGTCAGCAACTTATGGAGGCAAAACAACCCATCATCCCATTCCCTACCACGCGAAGGTTCAGTAAAGCTATTTAACTTGTTTACGTTGAAGGCAGTTAAATAAAGATTGAAGTGTGTTTAAAACACTTGGTGTTAGGTGGCTAGCAACTCTGTGTAATGCAAATGCAGTGAGCAGCTTGCTGACCAACTCTGTGATTAATGGGGAAAAGAAAGTGCTCATTTGAGCTGTTTACCCTCGCCTGCTGGACTTGGCATTAGATCCTCAAATGGTGTTGGATTTATTTCATAGTTGTGGCCATTTAATCTACAGCAGCAAAACCTTTTGATATACTTCTGGCATTGATTTTACTAGGCATTGCTAGCCGATGTATTCTACCTCCATTATCTGCATTTGAATTACTGATTACTAATACTCATATGCATAATTTCTTAGTAGTACTATAATGTTATATAATTATACCATATACACTAATACTGGTGCAGTGCCCGTTCGCCCCGCTGCTGCACAGAGCGCTGTTTGCTTGTTTAGTCAGAATATTAATTATTAATATTGAACGTGTCGCGTATGCGCCAGATATGCGAAAAACACACACATACACACTCTCAGACAGAGATTCCTTGCTTTATAGTTAGATACTATAGTAGTTAAATTCTTACCCAAAGTTAATAACTTGGGGAATGGCTTATTTTTTAAGGCTGCAATTAAGTAACGTGGTATAACATTTAATATAAATGTGCCCATTGTGGCACAAAGTATCAGTGCTTTCAAGATGGAGCAGTGATCGTGGACAAGTGATACACTGTAGAAAAGTATGTACTTATTCAAATTAAAGAAAAATGCCTTCTTCGTCTTGGAATAGCTGAACATGTGACTTCAGAACTACATTTGTCATGAAACACATCATCAATTAGGTCTCCCTGTCGAGTATTGCTGACCTATGGGATAGAGTGACACCCTTAATTGAGTGTAGGTTATAAAATGTGTACAAAATGACTTTACTTCCATTTGAACCCTGATGAAACTGGTCGAAACTGGTCTGTCTTCTGACCATGTTACAATAAAGGCTTTCTACTTTAACTAAGGCGACTGCCTGAAGTTATTTTTCCTCATGTGATGCACCAAACCTTTTTTCCTCAGCAGCATCTGCCAGTTTTAGATGAGATAGAAGAGCCCTCGAGCGCAACAGATTTTCCTTTATGAGCCGAGTATGTTGCTCCCGTACATGTTAAATCTGAAATAATTGTGTTTATTAGATGTTCTGCAACAAGGGTGGTGCATAATGCAAAGCTGGAACAAAGGTTGTGGGGTTGCAGAACATCTAATAAACACAATAATTTCAGATTTAACATGTA
>OMOV01117155.1:13080-28147 GCA_900312565.1 Beryx splendens
AGAGCCCTCGAGCGCAACAGATTTTCCTTTATGAGCCGAGTATGTTGCTCCCGTACATGTTAAATCTGAAATAATTGTGTTTATTAGATGTTCTGCAACAAGGGTGGTGCATAATGCAAAGCTGGAACAAAGGTTGTGGGGTTGCAGGCGTGTGCTGCTGCGCTCCCTCCTACCCGCTTCCAGGTTCTACGACAGTACCAGTGAATCACAGCCTCATTAAAACTGAACCTGGCTGGCCAGAGCAGAGTGCGGGTGCGTCGGGTGGGTAGGCGTCCGTGATAGGCAGATGCTAATGGTCAGCATCTCTCAATTCCTATGAATATTTAAATTTTTTTGGTTATTTATCTTAAATGATGAGACCGTTTTTTTTCTTCCTGATACATGATGGGCAAGCCTCAAAGCACAGATCTCAAGCGGTAAATTTGCTCTCACGCTTAAGATTCCAGCGTGCAGATGGACCGGTGAGATTAAAGAGATGCATTAAAATTACTGGAAGGGAAAAGGCTTGTTTGATGAGCAGTCATTCAAAATGAAATGTTTTACGTGCCTCTCCCACACTTACTATTCACTCAGTACGTCGGCTCCAAATGGCCGTGTTCGATCTGAATAAGCATTGTGGATCGCACCTTTTGGCTGTAATGGATTTTCTTCTTGGCGGTTTAAGTGTCAATGACATTACAAGGTTGCAGAATAAACCTCATCTTGCCTCACAGACCGAAGGCACGAGGGTCTGAAATCCGAGGGGAAAAAGGGGCTGGACGGTATGTCAGACGAATTATATTTAACTGGTGGTGCATTTTTTAGAAAGAAGAGCTTTGAAGTACATAAGGCAGACATGGCATTTGACCAAAGGTCAAGTTGAATGTCAAAAGCGTATCAGAATGCCTGCAGAGTGATCGCTGTGTGCCATCATCCAGTTCGCTGGTGCTGTGCTGACGGAGCCACTCATTGGTATTAACTGATAAGAGACGCGAGCTTGGCACTGTTGCTCTTAATAAGTGTACAGAGGCTGTCGACAACCTTGTAATACCGCCTGGCCCTCATAGGGAAGCTTTCCCTTCTCACTGAGGAAGGTTGACTGATATTCAATAACTACTACATCAAACATTTTTCCTGAAGGCATTACTCAAAAGCTCATCCCTCGTCTAAACGCCTTTAAATGATTAAATGTTTTTTTTAAAGGGAGACAACCGTGCCAGATTTTCAGCTTTGAAGCAGGCGCTTCTCGGCATTTAAGTGTCTCCCCGATGACTCGATTCTAAATGTAGTTGTTGTTGCCTTTCTCCATCCTCAGTACAACGGGAACCACCGTGACCTGAACGCCAAAGGAGCGTGGGAGTTGGGCTACACAGGTAAAGGGGTGGTGGTGTCCATCCTGGACGACGGGATAGAAAAGTACCACCCTGACCTGGAACAGAACTACGTGAGTATAACTCCCAACATGAGATAAGGTGAAACTTAAATAATCCCTGAGGAGCAACTGGGTCACTGCAGCAGCAAAGAATAGGATATAGATAACAATAGAACAAACAGAACATACTGAAGATTAAAGATACTATTTTTCATGCTAATCCAGAGCTCCTATTGGTTTAAAAGGATTATCGCTATGTGGAGAGATTTAGAGGTTAATAGATAGTTACAGTTTGCAGATTTATGAATATATGAGTGTAGAAAACTGCGCTTTTTGAATTTCAGAAGAAGCTGTCTCCGCACCTGACTCAAACTTACCTGTCTCTCTTTAGGACCCAGATGCCAGCTACGATGTGAATGACGGAGACCCGGACCCTCAGCCGCGATACACACAACTTAATGACAACAGGTAGACGCCTGTGTGGATAGCAATTCGATTTTCACTTGTCTCTTTGTCTTGTGGTGGGCAACGCATCCACCCGCTCTAGCCCATAATGCAAACTACGTGGGGGGACATAACAGGATAACATGCATGCATTCATGCATTCATTCATTTGTCCTCGTTTGTAGCTCACAGGATGGAGATGTGCTCCAGTCTCCGTCACTTTCTGACAGCTGACATGTAAATACGCTAGAGATTTTTCCAGCTCTTGATTTTCATCCACCGTTGAGTCTTAGGGCGCCATTTATTTAAACTAAATCCAATTAAAAGCTACGGCCGACGGGGTTTGTTTTGTCTGGGAGACTTTCATTTTCTGCCATTTCATATTTTTTTACTTTCCATAACTGGGCAATTACTGGCTAACACGAGCCCCGCCTGTAACTCCCAAGTTTGCAGATTTGCTTTGGCCTCTTAAATCACACAGGTACCACCAGGGCATTTCTGTAGCCTGGTTTAAGTAGAGCAGATCTGATCTAGGATTAAGTGAGTGCGTGGAGAAAGCAGCTTCATTGCACCGGCCTCTGCAGATGGCATTAGGAGTTGTTTACCACCACTGTGCTGTCTTGCTGAGAACTGATTGAATTAAGTTCATCTGCATTAATGAAACAGAGCAAATCGCTTGGCTGTGGAGGACCCTGCTCGTCTTCCTTCGCTCCCACTGCCTGCATCCCCTCTGACATTAATTTGTGATTTGCTGTAATCTGCTGTTTGTGGGCCATTGGCCAGTGAGCCTTTTTTATCTTGAGGCTCACCATGATTACTGATGACAGGCAGAGAAGGTTATAGTTAGGCACTGGTGGAAATCAAACGTCCCCAACTGAGACGTGGGCCTGGAGCAGGCACCAGGCACATGGAGGAGGGAGGGGGGGGGGTTACAGCCAGAGCTGCAGAATGGCCCGTTCAGACCGTACTGCTAGTGCAGTATCTGCTCTCTGGAAGGCACTGCAGCATGTGTAGGAGGCGGAGTCTTACTATGGAAGAAGATGTATAAACACCCTGATACTAAAAATGAACTTTACTAGCGCGGGGCATTGGGCAGGCACACATGCACGCACACACACACACACACACACACACACATACATATAAGATATCACTGGAAGTTTTGATAAGCACACAAACAGTGCAAACAATATGCCATGGCCTTCATATTCACCAGATCTCAGCCCGACTGAGCACTTATTAGAGATCAGGGAGCAGTGCCTGAGACATTATTTTTCACCGCCATCAACAAAACACCGAATGATGGAATTTCTTGTGGAAGAATGTCACATCCTTCCATTGCAGTTGCATGTATGCCAAGGCACGCTTAAGCTCTTCTGGCGGCTCACAGTGGCCCAAAGCCCAGCTAAGACACTTAATGTTGATGTTTCCTTCATTTTGGCTGCTCCTGCTTCCAACCTCAGCTCACCCCAGCTCTTATCTCTTGCCACCCAGCTCTCCGTGGCTTCCCTGTGGCAGGACCGAGAGAGTGTGTGTGTTTGTATGTGTGTGTGCGTGCGCGCGTGCGCTTCCCTCTCTTTACGGTGGGCTGGTGCAGATGCGTGTGTAAACACCCCGTGGGCGGGCGTGGAACTGCATAAGGTTGTGTAAGTCTGTGTGAGAGCCTGTTCCCTGCAGAAAGCCCGACTCTGTTCACCTCCATAAAGCTGTCTTTCTTCCCCAGCATGTGAGGATGGCTCTGTAGCAATGTGACCATTCAGCCTTATGTTTGTCCAAGACAACATGTGATCTAGCTGCTTCTCTTTCCAGGGTTTCCTCCGACTCCGATCAGGATGCTCTCCAAATCCACATTTTTGCCTTCTTCTCTGGGTTAAACTTCAGAAATAGTCGCTCTGAGTGGAGAAAAACAAGCTTTGCCTCCTGATTTAGTGCAGGACTAGCTAACATCAACATCATTTCAACTGTGGCAGTCAGAATCACTTTATTCGCCAAGTGCAATAAATATACAGTAATTTGTCTCGATGCCATTGGTGCAGAGACGGATCAACAACTAAGACAGTAACACAATGCATAGTGACACATGGTAAAGGGACAATAGGATCTCAAGCACAATGCAAGGCCTGCGTGCCGACTGTGGGTATCACTCTGGAAATATACAATCCTCATGCCGTGATGGATGAAAGGAACTATTTATAAACAGTGTTGCAAACAGCAGGCTGATTAATTTGACTACACCCTACATTAGTCTCTCTCAAGACGTTTTCTTCATATTCCTCTCACCACGCTCTCTAAACATGACCAAACCTTTTGTCCAGCAGGCCAGCTCATTAGCAAGCTGATTAAGAATGAGCAGAAGAAAACAGTTGTCCCGGTTTACCTTTGAGGCTCCGCAGCAACCCGGAGACTAATGATCAGCCAGCGCCTCTGTCCAAGGCTCGGGGAGCTCCAATGATTTTTCCCCCCAAAGTAATTAAGCTAATGCAAGTTAGAAAAACCAATTGAATGAAAGGCGCCGTGTGCCAGACTTTGGGTGCGGGAGGATCGGGACTCGTACTAAGGAAAAACAATGCTACTGTGGACACGAACATATTTCATCGTAACGTCAAAGTGATGAGAATTATTTATATGCGGAAGTCAAGTCTGCTTATTTTATTGAACAGAGGTGAAAACATATTTCTCGGTATAGCCCTCAAGTTCCTTTTGCAGTTTTTAAAAACATTTATATTATGATAAGTGAACAACTTGGACGACTCAGTGACAACTTAACTTTGATGACGAACAGTCTTTTTTTTAGAAAGACGTTAAGCTCCGTCCCTAATCCGGTTCGTCATCGCCTGATTCTATCGGGTGATTACGACCTGCTGATGGACTCGGTTTGGGATCGTTCCTCCCATTCTATGTCAAAGTCGTCCAAATCAGTACAGACAGTCCAGGCATTCATGGACACGCACACATGTTAATGGAACTATTGATTGGGTTTCAAATTGTGATGGAAAATTCAAAAGGATTGTTCAGCCTTGCCGTTGTAATTTCAGCAGCTCTTTCTGAAAGAGTCTCCTTTTGGCTTCTGCCAAACTTGAGAAAGTTATCCGTGTTTTTTATTTCTTTTGTACTACACCTCCCTGTAGTCTTGCTGTAGTTAAAAGTCACTCATTTGCTGCCGCATGTAGCACAGATTGCAAATTCAGACCTTGTCAAGTATTATCTCTTACATGTAGCACCTTGGAGGATTGCAACACTTATACTGTTTATAAGCCAAAGAACTGCTTTTGGCACCGTTTTTCCTTAGTACATCGTGAGCCAGTACAGGTTTGGGCATATTCTTTCATTTGTTTTTTTTTGTTATTCTCCAATCTATGTGCTTTACCCACTGTGATGTCAAGACGGCCGTGTCTGTATGACAGCAGTGTCCCTTTAGCTCGTCTCTAGCGAGAAGTAGTTTCGGTGTTTCAGAGAGATAATGATTCCGCCAACTGTGAGCATGAATACTAATCTTGTTGTTGGCCTCAGGCCTGCAGCCAACTGTAGGTGCTGTAACCTGAGTTAGGCTGTTAGCAGAACAAGACTTCATTGAAATTGCTCTTTGTTCGCCTTAATCTGCTACTATCAGGATCACATATGTTGAGAGAATCCTGAGCTGTTACACAATTTATCAAATACCAAAGATGTTTTGTTGAATGTCCTACAGGATTCTCCTATTTCTTTCAGGAAGTGTGTGTGGGTGGGGGTGTGTGTGTGTGTGGCAAGTGGAATATGAGAACAAGTGAAGGCATGAAAAAAGTGTTTCCAAATCTAAGCATACGCCCTTCATAACTGCTGTTGTTAGTGCAGTTAGAAGAAAATTGATGTTGTGAGCAGCGCATACCACTTGGTCTTTAAGTGGACAGTTTGCTTAATGTTGCCAGTTGGGTAGGCGCCCACACTAATTGACCGTTGCTTCTCTGAGATTTGTTTTGGTCTGCTGGAAGCTGGTCTAAATCTGAGTGGCTGAGCATTCAGTATGCCCAAATGCAGCACATGTCTAGACATGAGTGCAAGAAGGAAGAAAAAAATCCTTATTTATTAGACAGGACAACATTATGCATGACTGTGTTAAACTAAACCCTGGGCTATCTCACATTTAATTTGCATTTTTTTTGCTGTGAAATTTTATTTGGGTAAAACTAGATATCCATTTGTCAAAATAGCCCAGATAACAGGAGCGCTGTTTTTGACAAAATGGCTGTATGGAGCGTGATAGCTCGTGGTATTAATCTGCCATGCATTTCCTGAGAATAATTGGCTATTTGTCAATCATGCAATGTTTGGGCAGTGTATTTGAAACATAAATTAACCTGATTATGTGTTTGAAGGTTCTTTATTGCTCTAAAGTAAGAAACACGGTAGCGTCCACTGTCAAAGTAAAGTTGCATTCAGCCGTTTCAGTTCGTGTTGCTACCGTTTAGTGCAGAGCCTGGCAGTTGTTCCTCACGCAGAGTCACATGTAGACGCAGCCATCACACACCAGATGTATTCTGGTTTTTTGGCAACGACGACTTGGCGCTAATACATGCAGCTAATACACTCATCTGGCGTTGAGTTCTGTGTTACATGCACAGCGTTCTGACATGCAGTTGAATTTGCATGTAACTGTCAAGTCTAAAAAAAAAAAAAAGACTGTTGAACTTACCAAGGTTTATGTCCAAATGTGTTTGTTTACCAGGATGAGCAGATGGTCCCGGGATGGGATCAGAACAGATCCAATTGAATAAAACCCTTTGAATGAATTTCACATAATCCTAATCCATCTCTGGTAATGTGACCTGCCGTCACATCTGAGTGCTTCACTTAGTCACATCGGCATGCGTTGGGATTGCTTCAGACAATCATCACAGGGTGGAGATTTCAAGTCGAATCTTAAGTAGGCATAGTGTTAGTTTCTGTTCATGTATTTTGATTTTCAAAACTGGGTGCCTTTCAGAGTTGAAATATGCCCGTTATCTAGTAGCTGACTGAAGTCTAAATGAGTCTGCCAATGTGTCAGAGGGGCATATTAATGCCTTGCCGTGCTAATTTATCTGAGCGACTTGTTAATGAGTGATTGAGCAATGCCTTCCCTCCAGTGACAGGCAGCTCTCTGTTCCTACGGACCGTGTCTGGCTGTGCGTGACAGCAGCGGTTCCTTTGATGCCCTCCTGTCCTGGCTCTCACCGCTGTAGCCTCCTTCCTAAAACCAAGGGCCTTGAGGTTGATTTCGATTTCATATTGGCGTCAGTCTTGTCAGGGCGTCGCATCCATAGAAATGCATGTGAAAGCGTTCAGCCCCCACTCACTCCCATAGTCATATAGGCCTGGGTGTCAGAAGAGTTTAACCCTGATAGTTTAAGGCTGAGCATCGTTACTGAACATCCTGTTGACTGATCAGCTTCGAGAATCAACATTTCCGATCAGATACGGAATAACGCAGAATAGGGAGATTTTAGGGAAAACCACCAAAATATTCAGCATGTGTGTCATTTGCATTTTAAATGAACAGCAACCAATTGAATGAAGCGTTATAGTACAGTACAGTCCTACATGTGTTAGCCTGACACTTAAAAGCTCAGTGCAGCTTCAAACTATATTTTTCTGAATTACTATAATTTACTGTAATTCTGTCTCTCAGTTCTATCTATCGTTTGCTCTGCTTTGGTTCAGGTCCAGTGTGGTTTATCTCTTTGCCGGGCTAGTTTGCCTAGACAACCAAAGTTTTCCAAACAGAACTATTATGACTAGTATGACTGAGCCTCACCGTATTATTGTTCACGTTCATCTATAAATACTTCAACAATGATGTCATGCTAGCTGGGGCTACCATTGGATTGCATTGAAAATATGGTCGTGTGCAGTCAATACCTATATGGTTTCTGTGTGGTTCCTGTTTTAGTGCTGTTTTCACAGACCAAATATGTCTGCAGGCTTGCCAAAATATACACGGCACAAGTTTAAGTGATCAATGTTTTGAACGTGCTTGCAGTACTAGTCAATAGAGTAGTCTGTGTGTGCTAGCCTGAGTTCTGCTTTTGAAAACAGCTTGTATAGATAAAACAGGTTTTGTGATGAATTTTGTAATTTTGTGCCTACTGCACCTAATTGGTTGAGTCAGCCTCAGCTGCAATCTGTCACTTTTTCCACTAAATTGAGTCTGACAAAAACCATGACCGGAAGAAGTTTATTTGAATTATTTCAAGCCCCACACCTCGACAGAACGTTTGACCTTGTGTGTCGTTTGCTTGACTAAATGCTGGTGATTGGATCCACACAAGAGCGTTCCTGCTGCCAACCTGCAAATCAATAGTGGAATGAAAACATCTCTCTGTCACAGACTCCTGCAAGTCACGTAGAGCAGGTAGCAGAGAACAAGCTGCTTTCACAATCACCAGAAGTTGTCTCCCCACCAATGCACTCTTCACATTCTTATTCACCAAAGAAGTTGAGCATACAGATGTGAATGGGAACAGTAATCACTCCCAGGAACATGATTATGCAAGTAGGTGTTGCGTAATCAGAATCCGAAACCATGGGTTTTGCCTCCGTAATAGGATTTGTCTGCCATGAATGAGCATACCCAATAAGTGAATGTAATGAATGTGTCAAAGGTGTCTTTGGGAAAGGCTCAGACGACGACTGGGAGGATAAGCCTGTGCATGCCCTGCATCCCATCACAGACACCTGAGCGGCCCTTATCAGCAGCTGCATCGCTTCCAGACTCGGATGCTGTAAGACATTCAGCTCCAAAGTCAACAGACCAGCACTTCCAAGAAAGTCGAGATAAATCTCTCTGGAAAACCTTCCACATGATAAAGTGTCTGTGTGGGTGTGTGTTCACGCGTGTGTGTGTGTGTGTGTGTGTGTGTGTGTGTGTGTGTTTAGTCTTGTGCCTGTATTATGTGCTTTTATGATCCAGGGGTCTTTCAAACACCTTGACACATCCCTCCTTGCACCAGTGGAGCGTGCTGCAGCAAGGCCTCTGACCCAGTCTGACCGAAGTCCCTTGACACTTACAAGTCAGAGACTCAGAGTTAGAGCGCCGAGGGAGAACTGCGGCAATGATATTAACCTCTGGCCTTCCAGCTCACGGTGTATCTGAGGACGCCTCAGGGGGCCGGCAGATCCACTGCCACACTCTGACCCTCTGTCAGCCAGGCCGGTCCCACAGTCCTTATTCCCGTGTCTTTCATGAAAGGAATAGTCTTAAAAATTAGTGTGGTTTAAGAAAAACAACTAACTGGAGCTGACCCTTGGGCTGTGCAGATTTTTGTCTGTCAGGGAAGTTTACACACCCCTGGAAATAACTCAAAGACGAGGCATTAAGCATTTCTTTCATACTCTTTAATAGCTCCTCCTGGCCAGCAGTTTTTATAGGCTACCTTCAATGAATTTGTGACTCAGTTCTGCACATGGCCATATGCAGACACCAGATGTAGCCTCTGTTATCAGTGGAGGATGTCTACAATTCACAGCCCAATGAAGTTTAGACGCACAACTCTTGAGTTTTGGTACTTATTTATCTGGTTTGGCCGGATACCCCGAGTGCCTGAATGGCTGCCTGCTGGCCTCGCTTGTTCCCTAGGAAGTGGAGCTCATCTGTTTCCGCTCTTTCCTCCTCTATGCCTCTTTCTCTGTGTGAGCTGATTTGGCACAGTGTTGCTCCGGCTCCTGGAGTGCTGTTTGGGAATGGCTGTGATCCGATGGGGGACACTGTGGTTTGAAGGGCATTAAGAGTGCATATCCATCTGGCAGAACGGGGGAATGCACCTGACTGGAATGTGATGATGAGTCGCTCGCTCCCTCAGTCCTGGCTCCCTGAATCTGAACCCTGCGTTGCCTGGAGGGAGCGATCTTCCTAGAGTAGAGAGGCACTGGCCCAGTGAAAGGCCTTTTGTGAAAATGGCAAATCTAATTCACAATTTCCTCCTTGTGTGATGGTGGCATGTCATCTCATTTCCCTTCCTTTGGCTTGAGTCGGGCCCTGTGGCGACTCCAAGGTCAGTAGTGCTAGAAGGGCACAGGCAGCGTATCGTGATCTCCACTCGTCGACTGAATGTTTTTCTTCTGGACCAATGGGAATTCAGACTTGTTTGAGAAAAGCGAAGCCAAGAATCTGTCTTCATGAGTTTGTTTTCTCTTTCGGTATCCAGCTTGACAATGATACTGGAGGAAGCGCATTCCTGCACAAGCCCCTTTGGTAGACAAAGAGCGCTACCTGGGGGAATATATATACAATCATTTAGCTCATCGTTAGGTGAATGAAACTCATAAGGATGATTCGTTTTCTTTAACATTCTTCTCTTTCTCTCTCTCTCTCTCCCTCCCTCCCTGTCTAGGCATGGGACACGGTGTGCAGGAGAGGTGGCGGCGGTAGCCAACAATGGGATCTGTGGAGTCGGAGTGGCTTACAATGCCAAGATTGGAGGTACAGTGAAAGAAAAACAAGTGGATGATTGATTTGATTCACTGAGGCTTTGCTTTGTGTATTCAACCTCAGTTTCATCTCGGTTTTCATTTCTGACTGCCAAGACACTTGAAATACTTGTTCTGCCGCGCCAGTGTGATTCAGCGGGCTTTCAGTCTTTGTCCCGGGCATTACATGGCACTGAATCTTTCTGAGCTTCACCCCGACTGTGAGGTGGATATTCAGTGCAAGTGCATGTGTATTGGGTTTTGTGTGGCGTGACAGTACTGAAAAAAAGCACTGTCATACCAAATTTATGAACCGGTACTATGCTAGAGTTTTTCAGTATTGTGTTTATATCACATTTACTTACTATTTTTGTCAGCTTGCATTTTAAACTAAAATCCCTGCTATAGCATTATGTACACGCAAATTAAAGTATTAAAGTAAAGTAAACAGTATTTCTATGGTGACTTGCTTCTGGAATTTAGAGAAGTACAGTTGAAACTGGAATATTAAAATGCACTGCTGTACCATGTTGTCATTTGTGTCACAATTTGTGAAATTACAGGTTTTAGATAATGGGAGGGGTTGAGGGGGGTAAAGATCTGTGATGGTATTATTGGTCAGATGTTTTAGCTACACTTTACGGTATGCCTTGCAGTAATCACTTAAAACGTGCCACTTTCCAGCAAGTAAAAGTAATGGGACTTTGATCTAAAAATACAAGAAAGAATTTGTCATTTTTTTGGGTCGTTTTTCATTTCATTGTGGCTTTAAGTTTGTTTTACATTTCAATGCCACTGCTAGTGTGTGTGGGAAGTTGTGCATCAGCAAAATGTGTCCAACAGGCAGTGGTGTAAACTGGGGTACGCAGTACGTGACACCGCAAAATGAACGGGCCGCCAAACGCACAGACCAAAAATAATCAAATTTGAATTTCACCACAAAATCTAACCCAAATCTGTCATGACACCAACCTAAAAGTACGCCTGTCTGAAAATATATTACATATTTTTATCAAATTTGAGGGGAGCAGAGCGGCGACCCTGGTTGAGGTTAAGCACAGGTGGCAGATCAGAGACCAGCGAGGAGCCGGGGGAAAGCTGAGGTACTTTAGTTTACAGACAGTGCACTGAACGAGAGCCGAGACGTTCCTGATCCCTCTGAGCCTTCTGCCTGGCCTCCCCACCGAAACAGCTGACGCATTTCATTAGATCATGCTTGAGACTGGACCCGTGAAACGCACAGAGGGCCCATATCCCACAGCAGAAAAAAGCAGCATGCAACTAAAAGTTATAAAGTTTATAGGCTTGTGGTTTATTATCCAGGAGGGAAGGAGCTGAATTTTAATGTGCTCAAATAAAACAAACAGAGCTGTGTAGCTTTGCATGAAATGATTGGAGGTGCACATGCATATAACAGTCACTTAATTAGGGGATATAATAATTAGCCGTCCACTTCAAATGCACCAAACCAGGAATAGTCATGTACCTGGAGACGATCAAAGTTTAGTTAGAGATTGGGAAAAACCATCGAAAGTCGACTCCAAAATGCTACAGAAGTGAAACATGACATGCTTGCGTGTGGCAACACAGTCAGCAGAAATGTATCTGGAGTCATCTATTATGCTGATTGAGTCTGAAAACGTCTCTACAGAGAGAGCGGACTTGAAAAAGCTGTCTCTATAGTTTGAGTTAAAGCCTCAGAGTTTGACTCTAGTGCAGAGTTTATCCAAAAAGCGTTACAGCAAACATAAAACATGTCATGATGAAACTGACAGCGGTAAGCGCTTCAGTGAGCAAGACTGAGAGCCGTTTTAACCCGGCCGTGTTCAGTGTGATCGTTGAGACTGCTGACGCTGAAATTTGACAGATTTCAGAATCAAAGGAAGATCACAGATTGTTTTGTGATTGAAACTGATAACATGACAACAGTAGAGTCTGTAACTATGGCTGTTTGATGGCTTAAACAAAGTTGACGTGTTTTATTTCCGTGTGGTAATTGAAACCATGATACTTGGGCTGGTATCGGTGCTGAGGTTAATTTTTGGTATTGCCACATCACCAGTGTTTATTATTGTCAGAAGGTATGTCAGTGTGGTATGTGCTGTAATGTGCGTGTGTGTGCAATAGCAGTGATTGCATCTCTAGAGTTCTGTCCTGAGAGTGTGTTGTAATTTCAGTGTGGACTCCAGGATGCAGCGTAAGCACGCGTAATCCTGTTAATTACAGGCAGCTCTTCTCTCCACTCAGCGCATGCTCTATCTCATTACCTCTCAGCCAATCTCAATACCCTGCTGCTTACTTCCAGCTGTCATATCAAGTTTGAACTCAGTCAAAATAGTGCCATAATTCTAGTCTTTATGGTCATTCCAGATGGTAAGTGGTAGTATCCCAGCTGTCATTCAGTTTCACTGAGACACAAGTGGGCAGGTGGAGCGCTGTGCGTGGCCATGCAGGTGGAGCAGGCGGCGGGCTCGGTCTTGTGAAGCCCCTGCACATGTGCTCCTTTTATGCACACTCACACACACACACACACATCTACCTTCCTGCATAACCAATATTGAATCATGCTCCTTGTAGCTACAGACAATTTCGCACGTTGGCGGGGCCGAAAGATAGCGAGAGGCGAATGTGATACCCAGAACTCATGTAATGTGATGTTAGTACACTGTGCACTCCCTGGACCTAAATTTATTCTTCTCAGTGGTTGGAAGAAAATTGAATTGAGGCAAATGGGGCGAATCTACAGCATCTCTACTAGAGGGGATGGGCATGTTCTTTTTACATAAAAAACCTTGCCAAGTTTCATTTTTTTTAATACTTTTTTTTGTTTTTTTAATTTAGAAAAACAATAAATGAGAACAATTGGTCAACTGGGCTATTGCAGTCATGGTATACAGATGAAAGTATTACACATTAAGATTCTTAAGGAAAAGGTCGGTCTCTCCATGCCACCAAGTGCAGTTTTAAGCAGAAGTCTTCTGACATGTGGTGAAGGTCTTCGTCAGGCTCATGTGGGAATATTTGCTTAGATTTTATGACTTCCATTACAGATGCAGGCACCTAGAATTGCCGGCTGATCAGTGACAGGTCCGTGACTGACGGGCGCCATCCAGATCCGTCGCAGATGAAACAAAGATAAAACTTATGAAACTTAACTTAACCAAATAGATGTCCTTAGTTCCTCTAAAGCCGTGTCCCTGATGGTGTAACAAAGTTCAGTTCTTTGGTCTGGCAGCCGGCTGGCAGCCAGCTGGGGTCCGGCTGGGAGCAGCAGTTCTGAGTGGCTGCCACTGCACAATGTATTTCTATAAGAAGTCATGCGTGTACAGAATGGACTACAGGTTTGACTAAACGATCACTAATAAACAAGGATCTGATTCATGTTGTGAAACAGACGAAACAAGTGCCAGAAAGTTTGTCAGTTTTTTTATTTTTTCGCAACCGTTTTTTTTTTGGCAACCGTCCACCAACTATGTGAAGGCTTGTTCCTCTCCCTGCTTGGCTTCAGGGCGAGAGCTGAGCCTACGCCCTGAGTCAGTTTTGGCTATGGGATTATCATTTGAGTGTTACGCAGAACTCATGTTTTGAATTTAATGGAACAAAGAGATAAATTTCTTTGTCAGATTTTTCACTGTGAACCAGCTAAACACGAGCTAGAAATATATTTTCAGCCTTCAACTGTTTTAAGTTCATCTTGTATATAGAATACATATAACCAGTGGTTCTGTGCTGTCAGCCTTAGTCATCGCATCGGGATGGGTGGATGTTTTGGACAGCGGTGGGAGATGCATGCCTACATGAGTCTCCTCAGCACACCATGTGGCTATCTGTGGTGGAGGTGCCGGCTGTCATGGAAACACTGGGAGCGCAGTGCCTGGCCTGTTTGATGCCTTCGGAGGACTTCAAAGCGCCGACGCTGTGTTTACTTTAACCCATATGAAAGCGGTATGGAGTAACCTGACCTGCCGCGCATCAAAGAGGAGAATGCGTTTGTTCTGAAGATGTTGATTTCTCAACCTTCTCGCTGTGCATGCACAGAGACAGAGAAGACAGGCTGAAGAGTCTGGTGCAAGGAAACTTTCTGAACTTGTCGCAGAATTAATTGGCTAGCGCACATACGTGTTCTTTTTAGCCTCTGATACAGCACTTTGACTGATGGTTACTTGACACACAACCAGACATTTTGAAGTCTCGGGAGCACTGAAGCCCCGTCTGACTTGTCCGCTTCTCTTACAGGGAGAGCAAATCAATTTAGATTCAAACTCTTCTATCCATTAGGCACTTACAGGGAGAAAGAAGTGCTTTCATTTATCTGCTGTAAAGGAACACTCAGGGAAATCTCTCTGCTTTACAGCCGAGGAGGCAGTTCACCCATCATACAATTGAACTCGGTTTTATCCCAGCCTTTTAGTGGAATTGATTCTCCAGGAAAGATTTTCACTATGGTCTTAAGTTCATTAGATTGTTTGATATAATATAAACAACTTACTTAACTTGGAAAAGTTACTTTGCTTCCCCAAGCACTGTACACTCTGCAGAGGAGATAGCAGCCTGTCTGATTGGATCAACAGATTTAGTTAGATATTTCGCTCATATATTATTTACTACAGTATGTGTGGTCCTCTTGCGTGTCTGCCAAGCTCACGGGGAAGGCTTTCTATTTATGATCGTCTTGTGTGTGTGTGTGTGTGTGTGTGTGCATGTGTGTTTGGGTCTGTGCGTTATGTATATATATATATATGTGTGTCCTCATGGCCACTATTTTTATGTTCCCAATTTTTCCATCACCACTGTGTGAGACGGACATTATTTACTGCCTGTGTGTGGCTTGCTTTTCACAGTCTGTAATTA
>OMOV01117267.1:0-18191 GCA_900312565.1 Beryx splendens
TTATCTTTCCTGGTGATTAAATTAAGTAGTGGTAAATGTCAAAGTATTTCACAGTGGCCTGAAGTGAAATACTTTGACATTTACCACTACTTAATTTAATCACCAGGTAAGATAATAAGTTGACTTTGAATAATTTCACTTCATATTTAAAAATTGGAAATACAGCTATGCTTTTCAAACTTCCCAAGTTCCCAAAGTTCCCCTGTCTTCTACCATGTACTGCTGTCAGTGTCTCTCTCCTTATGGCCTGGATCCACATTTTCTTAACGGCTCCCATGTTTTGCTTGGGAACACAAATAACTCACAGCCTTTAAGTTTTTTGGCTGTGAAGTCCACCACACAGCAGCTTGTAGGCATGTTTAATCTGGGGAATAATGACAATGATGTACATTCAGTCACACAAGTGAATGGAGAGCGGTGCAGTGGTTTCCCCCATGATGGGCGTGGCCTAATTTCCACACTGTCTCTATATTCAGAGGATAGAGTTGGCCTGTCATGCATAATCAATGAAGGGCCTCACCAGCCTAACATGAAATTTACGATGGAGATTAACAACCTTTTTTTTTTTTTAAATTATACCAGCTTGGTATAATTTACCTGCTGTGAAAACTTAAAATGAACATGGAAACAGGGAAAATCTTTAACCGTTAGAGGCCATGATGAGTAACAAACATGAGAAGAAGAGCGTCTTTCTGGAGGTTGTTGATTGTTTGAATTGCTGGGATCCATTCATGAAAAACGTTGAGATGCCCAGCAGTGCAACCAATCTGTCTCCCAGAATTACATCATCTCAGTTTTGGCAACTACAGTTGAGAATATGAGGCAAGTTGGCAACAGCTAAATATTACACTGTTATTCTTGACGAGACACCCGACATGTCCGGAAGAGAGCAAGTAACCTTCAGGGGAATGAGAACTGTGACATAACAGAGAATTGTCGCTCTACCATTTTCACACAAATCCATAGACATGCAGAATTCAGTGACACGCTGAGTGGAAATGAAAGCATTGACTGTCAGAGGAGGCTACAGGCCCTGTATTCTCTTATTTGTACGTTACAAGTCAATGACCCACATCACACACCATCCAGCAAAGCACCACAAAGTCAAATGTGTCTTCAGAGGCACATGTTTGCACAGCCTAATCTCCTGTATCGTGTTTTTTGATGTCCTGAGCTCTGCATGCGGCCAGTATATATCTACTTCAAGAGAGCATGGATTTTGCCTGTGCTATCAACAGGGTTCACAGTTCAAAGTTGCTACAAAGCATGAGAACAACAGCCAAGTTCCCCAACTATTTCTGCAAAATGGAGAACCAAGCCACCGTGGTCTCGACATGCCAACCCTGCGCAAGAGGCGACCTCCAAAAACAATGGATGCATTTTATGCAGCAACTGCTGTACCCTATGGTTTCGGTACACTGGAGGAAAGGTACACAGTGGACATTTATTTCCCCTCCTTGGATGCTGCTATCACAGAGACTGAGAGGAGATTCAATCAGAAAAGCATGGCGGTTTTAAAAGTCTCATCTTTCTTCCTGAGGAAATGAATGAACACTGAAAAGCTCACTGAAGGGAAGGCAGCACTTATCAAACTCAATATGGAATTTAAGTGCGAACTACGAAGTATGAGAAATGGAGTATGAACTGTTTGTGAGGCACTTGAATGAGCTCCATGCTGGAGAGTGAAGAGAGTGGCATCTTCCCTGAACTGCTGAAGTTCGGCAAACAGCAGGGAATGGATTGCGTGTACCCAAACAAGTTTGACTTACTGGTGCCATTAGCCTGCCATTCCTATGATGACGGTAGAGTGGTGTTTCAGCGCAAAGAAACGGGTGCTGCGTAGACTTTGCAGTACCGTGACCCTTATAACAACTCCTTTTATTAACAGTGGAGGCCGATCTGACCAACATACTGAATTTGGAGGAAGCAGCGGATCACTTTACTCCATGTCCTCGGCATGTAGACTTGAAAGGGTGAGTGAATAATTCTGCTTGTATCATCGCTGCTGGTTGTAGTTTTGAAATATTGTTGCATCTGGCATACTGTTGATTTTGGTTGAGGCAACATGCTGATATTGATATGCGGTGTATACCTTGTTGGATTGTGGTACCTTGGGGCCTCTCTCTCCCACACACACACACACACACACACAAACACACGCTCACTCTCTCCCTCATGATCCTTAATAGAACTCTGGTATCTGCTGTATGTATAGAGTAACTGAGGTTGCTTTTCTCTCAGCATATTGAAGTGTCAGTCTCTGTTGTCTTTGTCTTTATGAGGTCAGTGGTTGTCTCAATTGGTGGTAGTGTCATAGTGCAGTGTCATGGTTATATTAGGGGTGAACACTGTGTCTTTATCAAGTGGCACAGTTGTGCATTATGCTGTCTTTAATTGATTGCGTTGTCCATGGGACTGATTAATCCTTCATTTGTGCACATATACAGTGCCGGCATGTGCATCAGGCATAACTATAAATGCTGCCCATCCACACGTTATCACGTTTTATCAACTATTTCACACAGGGTTGACAACTCAGTGTTATTTGATGCCCATTGTTTTTGCCACACAATGACCACAGCATCAATCAGTTCTCTCTCTCTCTCAAACACACAGGGTCATCTATGAAAATGTGCACTTCATTCCTGACATGTATTTTGTTGCCAACTTGCCATATGCTTTCACCATTACGCAATGCCAAATGCCAAAAACTGTCCCCCTCTCACCATTACGCAGTGCGCAACGTGCATGTCCCGTTAACCATCATCACACATTGCCAATTGCTAAATACGCAACCTACAACCAAGAAAAACAACACAGTAAATATGTAAGAAGCACAGCCCAACAAAAAGTCATGAAAATAAACTGCAAAGGCATCTTACCTTCATCCGACACACGACGTAGGCCTACCCTAATAATTGATGCACACATGATTTCATGACTGGACCCGACATCGGACATGAGATATACCTCTTCAACTTCTATCCACTTTTAAGCATTTTAGCTGATTACCACGACACCACATGGCCAATCAGCTCTATATTTTTCAGTGGCCATTAGGGCCTCCCTTCTACCACTGGACCAAGTTTTGGAAAAATTGACAGGGCAGTTATGTCTAGACAAGAAATGCCCCCAATTGATTGGGCCTGGAGGGTTTGCCTCTTCTTATGTCTTATGGTGTTGTCATATGGCTGTTTGTGAGAACCACACACACACACACACACACACACACACACACACACACACAAATAATTGATGAGACTAATGAAAGGTTATCATGATGAAAGATGTCTGCCCCGCCCCCGCGCCATCGCTGCACATATAGATTAGCCCAGGCTCACACTGTCTTCACACCTGCTTGACAGGCTGATTTCTGGCTGGACCGCACCAGTGGGGCCAGCCTTACAAATGCGAATGTCTCTGAGTGAGTGATGTAGTTACACCATTGGTCGGCCGTGGTACACCCATACACGGTATGGCGTAAGCCTGTTTCTTTTGCGTCAGTTGGCGCATGCGCTGCACTGTAAGCTGCCTCCCTAAAATCACGGTCGTAAGGCACCGCCCCCGGGTGAAATACTGTATTTTTAGGGAGTCCCACAAGTTAAGACAGTTTCACGGCATGAAAAATAAAGGTAACAGCCGAATGCACACACCACCGTCTCTCCTCTCCTCTATTCAACAGACTTGTATTAAGCACATCACACACACACTCCAGCCATATACTTTGACAAAGTCTTGTTCAGTCCTGTGCATGCCCCTGACCCCAATTAAAAACAATGTTTTAGTTTTTGCCAGTGTAGTCACAGGAGGCAAAATTCCAGGCATAATCCTCTGTAAAATTCACCACAGAGGATCCTTAACTAATCTTTGTATAACAACACCTTCTCTGTTCTCCCCATGTCAGGGTTCTCCCCATGAAGGGGTTTCTGCCATCTACAAAAGGATTTTACTACCCAGTCACATGGATTACTGCCTGGCAATTGGATTATGAGTAGAGAACAAGTCCTCAGTCTGAAGAGACAAATACAAACCAAAAAAAAAGCCCTCCTTTCCCCCAATCACATTAGTGCTGCACAGAGCTGCCAATTAAGAAGCAGTGTAGGGTGGGTCAGCTTGACTTTTATTGGCTAAATAAATTTGATGAAAGTTTGTGGTTTTGACCTTTTTGCTGCATTAAGGTAGAACTGGAGGCATAGAGCAAGCAGACAGATAAGCTGCAGACAGAAAAGATAGACAAATCAACCATTTCTTTATCACGACAGATCAGTGAGAGAAATAGAGAGAGAGAAAGAGAGATAGGGATCATATCCTGCTTGTATCTATGTGTTTAATTATCCACTTTTATGGCTGTAAAGGTAAATTCTGCTATCCTACCCAGCGAAATTAAGGTATTTCCTATTGGCAAATCTCCCATTCCAATAAACTGTCCTGGACACAATACCCATGACACTTGACTAGAATAAACTGTTCAGCTCAGGAGCACTCCTGCTGCGTTTAAAGTCTTATTAATCCTGGCCAAAAGATCCATTGAACTGAAGAGACAGGCACATTCAAGGACCCATCAGGGAGGCATATAGAGCTCACTTGATGCTGATAGTGAAAGTAATCAACAGCATTTGCTGCATATATTTGGCACACCGTAAACAGAACACAAGACGGTATGGGAATGAAGGATTAGCAGCATCATCAAATCTTTAATCTTTTCCCCTCTCAACGTATATGTGCTAACGATATCTCTTCGACATGAAGTTCCCGTCAAATGAATTACCTCTGCCAAAGTTGGATGGGGGTTATGTTTTCGCCCCATTCCGTCTCGCTGTCTGTCTGTGAGCGAGATAACTCCAAATTATTATGAACAGATTTCACTGATTGGCCCAAGGGGGGGCGTGGCTTCTCATAAAAAGGCATGTAACTTCTGAACTGATTCACTCAACACCATGGAACTTTGTGGAAAGGTTGGTCAAGGGGCAAGCAACAACTGATTAACTTTTTACACCGAAGGGATGTGTGGTACTCACAAACAGCCATATGACAACACCATAAAACTTTGTGTGACTATCAGCAGACATAAGAAGAGGCAAACTCTCCAGGCCCAATCAAATGGGGGCATTTTTTGTTTAGACATAACTGCCCTGTCAATTTTTCCAAAACTTGGTCCAGCAGTGGAAGGGAGGCCCTAATGGCCACTGAACAATATAGAGCTGATTGGCCATGTGGTGTCGTGATAATCAGCTAAAATTCTTTAAAGTGGATAGAAGTTGAAGCGGTATGTCTCATGTCTGATTTCGGGTCCAGTCATGAAATCATGTGTGCATCTCCTGATGTGAAACAAGTTGGAAATGTGGCATTGAAGAAATTATTAACTTTTGGTGAAAATCCAACATGTGGAAGTGGCATATATCGACATTTGCATAGCGTTGGCGGAGATATGCGCTCTACTGAGTGCCATCTAGTTGGGTCTGCACCCCACTGCCAAGGTGAGGAATGCTCATCCATCTGGGAGCTGTTGCAGGGATTGTTAACTTGGCCCAAAAAAACAAACATTGACTTGCACAGAAAAAGGGTGTTAGGCCATGCAGAGCAGACAGAAATAGCCTAAGTGTGTGTTTATTTTTAATAGAACGGTTCAAGCCCAGGCTATCATTTTCACTGACTATAGAAACATGCCAGAAGTGCTGGCTGAACAAAAAATGTGTTTAATAATAATACTTAATTCTGTGATTCCTGAGATAGATCGGATCTAGAGGCTCTTGAGAAAATTGGCAGTCATACACTGTCTTACAAATAAAGGTCATCCTGCCTTTATATGTGTAGGATCGGATGTTGTTGAGCATACCTTCTCCTACTCCACCACATCCTTCTCAACAAAGAGCCTGACCTGTAAATTGCAGTTACAGTAAATGTCAGTGATATGACGAAACGCCACTAAATAGCTACCCCTGTTAGCTGCTGCCAACTAGTGCTGCTGCTCCAGTTAGAAGAACATGTGGCAAAAGATGTTCCCATATACAGTACCACACATACAGTACCGTGACTTGTGCGTGGCAAAAGAAAAGCAACCACTGGTGGCAGCTGCCCACATGTGCTCCTATGAAAAGATGTTACCGTCGAGCCCTGTCCTCCTGTAGACCATTTTCAAACAGTTCCTTACTTACACCTCACTGTACACTCGACCAATGCTGGTCACTCACTACACTGCCCTCTACAACAACAAAAAACATGCCACATTGCTTGAATTTAAAATGTTATAAGATGTTGAATTACAGTATGTAGCCTGTCTTGCACTGTCCATTTGCCCTGACTAGGGATTGTGCTGCCCTTGTTCTTTGCTTCGTGTGTGTACTTTGAAGCCCTGTAAGTTGTCAGTATATATCTGCACCAATATTACCAAGACAAATTCCAGTCAAAAAAGGAAAACAGCTTCATCTGCACCTCTCCTCTGTTCCTCCTGATCTTGAAGTGCTTTTTATCTGTTAAACTCAATGCTGATGTTTACTGTACTTTTGGCTCAGAGATGGTCACTTTCCTTTTAGCACCCTGGCCTTCCTAATGTGTTTTTGGTTGGATTTTCTTTTGATGAAGTTTGGGTTTCTGTAGGTGGCCGCTCTTTTCTCTGTCTGTTCGGCCATGGCGGCTATCACTGCTCATGCTAACTACCCAGTTCTTCTTCTATTTATTTCATACAAACCGCTGTTGATGCTGCCGGAAACAGAGAATGCTGTGTGCCAGATCATTTTTTCCCGGTAAAGACCTGCTCAGTGTTTAGATATTTAGGCTATATTGTCTTATATCAGTAGATAATTGCAAAACAAACGTTCATTAGTTAGAAAATGTTGCAGCTTATTACTTTAAACAAAATGTATGTAGATGAAATGAATTCTTCCAAGTGTACAATTAGTGAATGGGAAAGCATGGCATGTTTACAGTGGGGATCATGGACAACAGCAGCTCAGCCAGCTGTGGGGAGGTCAAGGGGCCAAAGAGGGTGTTGAAGGCCCATATGACACTGGCACTGCGGGCTCACAAAGGCAGACAGTGGAACGGCACAGTCAGCCACAATAATGAGAAGCCCTCAGTCAGCAGGAAAACAAAACGGTGTCAGTCAAGTTCTGTGACAAACCATAAATTAACCTTTCGTAGACAGATGTAAGGGATAGCAGCTATATCCTATGCCATGACTGAAGTGTTGACTAGTTCAAGGTCTAGTTCCAGTTTCTTTCCTGCAACCAGTTTGATGCTATGGTGTAAGTTTACCAGTTGAATTTACTGTCTTTATTATGTCGACTATAGTGCCTACATTGAGTGCAAAACACCAAAGCAATGACTGCCTATCAACAAAATCAACAAAAACAAGAATCTTGCAGATTATCACGGCAAGTCGGTATTAACTGATAACCACACTAACATCAAACACAGCACATGGCCTTCGAGTGTGTGTGTAGAAGAAACTCTTTATTAGCATAGTGTGAATACTTCTGACTTCTTCATAGATAGTTGTCACTCACGTTCAACAGGACATTGGTATTGTACACAGTATTTTTGTAAACATAGTTCAGGAAAGCCAGGGCGTGTTTGTCCACGTTCACATGTGGCAAAGCAGCCGAGGGTCACGCTGAAGAATACATCTCTAAATAGTTCATCTTAGCTATACATCAAACACCATGTTATGACAGTAGTAGACAGTTACGTTTAAAATACTTTACATTCACGGTTTGTTATAAACAATTTGATAAATACAAGATTAGATATATAACAAAAGAATATATTTATATATTTTTCATATCTTCTAATATTTTCCACATATGTTTGATTTTTTCTGTGTGGCTTTATTCCTGTCAGTAAGGGTGTTTTGTTATGGGTCAAGGTTCAACTTTAATTTAGTCCCAATAAATAAAAAAGAAAATCAGAGCAAGAGAACCAGAAGATAACCAAACATCGCTAAGAGAAACATTTTGGCACTTGTATGGTGGTGAATAAGAGTAGCGTGACAAGATATGCTGCAAATGAAAATATAAAAGTTGCTGTCATGCATTCAAACATAACTGTCAATATACTCTACAATGAAAGAAGCATTTGAGACAGACAATTGTCACCCTTCCATATACTGTACACTAACAGCATATGATACAAAACCCCAATACACACACACACACACACACACTCTTTTGAGGAGAAGCCACAGATATCCTCAAAAGCATTGACCAGACAACGAGTTGGAAAGTAAAAGTCACACAACAATAATACACAACCATTAGTAACAGTTACGCCATTTGTTTTGCTGAATTTTCCACCTTCACTTGACTGGGCGAGCAGGCACTGACCCAAAAGCTGAACAGTAACTTCATTTTTACTGCAACCTAAAATCTGGCTTCTCAAACACAGATTCAGCCTTATCTTGTATCACTCATAATGAGCAGAGCTTCCCCTAGAAAAAAAATAAATAAAAACTTACTCCAGAACTATTATAGGCTTCATCTTTGTTTGAGAAACAGCCTGATTGCAAGACTGTTTGGCCTTTCATAAAAAAAGATAAGAGGTGAAATTATTTTCATGAAACCTTCCTCAGGACTTGTTTTAAAGCTTTGGAGCAACCGCAATACATGCTTAAAATCTTCACATGCATTATTCCCTTTTCTGTAAAACAAGGTGACACGAAAGCTTATCATCAGGCCTTTTTTCTGTTTCCTGTTTGCTCAGGAGCTCGACCTTCATGCACTGTACTCTTTGAGTTGAATATCAAAGGACTGGGTCATTCAGAGTGGATGAACGGTATGGGTTCAAAACCGAGAGGATGCCATCCACAAACTGTGTTTGCTTTAGTAGGTTCCTGAGTCAACGGAGTTTATTTTATTTCTTGCCGTACAGACTGTAAGAAACATGGAGTGTCTAGCTTGATAAGGCACTGACACAGATAAGCCACTCCGCTAACAGAGCGGCAAAAATAGAGACTCTCTCCCAATAATGACGTACATTATGTGTACATCTACACACCATTATCAGGGGGACAAGAACTGTCATTCATTAATTCTATATCATCATAGGCCTAAAAAAAAAAGTCCAAAAACCCAAAGCAAAGTGAACAATTTTGGTTCCCCTAAATAGCAGTACACATGGAAATGGAAATGATTTTGTGTTGATTTTAGTGTCTAGCCCATTCAGTAGACAATAACCAAAGCAGAGCCTTTGCAAAGTCATGATAAAGATATGTGCAAATGCACATTAACATATAAGAGCATGTTGATGTCCATGGGCAAACAATCAGTAAATGCTCTGCATGGGGTGCCGCTGTCGTATGAATTGCATGAAGCTGTAGAAATGGTTTCACAATGTAACAAGCATAACTCTGAAATCAAAGTGCATGGAGACTACTGAGTGAGTTGAGGACAGCCGCTGGCAGTCAGTGGACAGGGAGAGGAGGGAGTGTGTTGGAAAAGCTGGAGCCCGGTGCTCTCCTTGTCTGGCCTCCCGCTGGCGGCTTGGAGAGCAGAACCTGTCTTCTACCCAGCGACTCCAATACACCAGATGTGAGGGTACAAGAGGGAATTCTGGGTGTTTCTCATCAGATTGCCAGCCAATGTTTGAGCTGAACAACAAAAAAGAAAATGTTAGGTATATTTTGTTATGGAATGTTTGGTTTATTTCATTTAGGCTAGTTACTTCCTTACTCATTTCTGAATTTTGTTTTCGTTATACTGTTTCTCTCCTTGGTGAATATTATTGTCATTTAGTTTCTTTTATCTTTATCCTCACCTGAAGCTGAATGTATCTTTTTCTCTTCTTTGTTTTCATCATTTTTATATTTTCAAATAAACTCCAAAATCTTCATACATGTAATTTTGATACATTCTCTATCAATAGTCAATGCACATGTCAATTCACAAATAATTCAGTGTGTTCAAGGTCACAGCAATTGAGTTTTGTCGGGCCACTTCAAGTTAGCACATTTAGAAAAGTACACAGACGCCCCCTTACTTTGAACTGCCGTATGTCGCCCTCAGCCACCCGATGATGTTCATGTTCAGGAGTGATGCAATAGGCTATCCTCTGCAAAACAAGTCGTTACAACACATCACATCATTCTCAACACGTCTGACACAAAGAGCGTATCATCATCAAGGCCAACATAAACCACTCCAGCCCTTTAATCTATCTGAATAGATGTACCAATAAACACACAAACTTTATCTGCTCTACGAATGCTTGCCTGGTTTTATGGCATTTACTTTGTAAGCAGTGATGACTGGCTGAGATTAGCCCATCCTGTCTGGTGGACTCCAGTTTGTACTTTATGATCAAATCAGAGGTGGAAAGTTACTCCATTTTTAAAGTCTGCACTTTTACTTCTAATTGAGTATCACATACAACTTGAGTAAGTTTTTTTTTTTTTAGACAAACGGTATACAGTCAAATCTGAGATCTATAGTAAAACAGTAATTCTGGACATTGGTGATATGCATGAGCTACAAAAGAGCCTTCCCCAAACATTGGGATGATTATACTTTATCAAGTTATTTTGAAACATCACACCAAAATGTGTAACTCATTCATTTTTCTGGGGGAGGATTATGGAACAGGCACAAAATCTCAATGGTTTTTGTTCAAAACTCACTAAGCACTTGAGTGCTTCTTGGTGCGGTGATGAACTCCCTTACTTAGAGTAAAAAGTGTTGATACTCCCATTTGTACAAAATATTTCTATTTCAATTTTGCTGAGGAGCAGGATGGTCCTGAAGGACATGGGACAGCCTAAACACTGGGAAGCACCGAGGGGAAATGCCAGCGTGACGAGGGGAAACAACAAGGTACAGCAGAGTGAAGCTGACACTGGCTGACTGCTGCTGAGGGATCAAAATAGCCCTCCGGTGCTTTGATGATTAAGATCATAAACTCTCAATGCTTTGAAGCCATCAATTCAACTGTAAGTGGTCTCACAGTGCCAACATCAGCAAGTTGAAGAGGGAAAACTTCACATACAAAAATGTTTTCATTTTTGTTTGAAACCAAGAACATATGCACTACAAATCCCTCTTCAGCTGTGACCATACAATTTGTCAGTGTGTATAGTGACATGTATAGGCTGTCATGCACCGTCTATGTGCACTATACATGAGATCCTGTTTGTACTACGTCAGTGTGAACTGTGAAACTCAATCTTTCAATAAGTGTCTGCGTCAGTGTCACTAAGAAATACCTGTACAATCATTGTACTTGGTGGTTATGATTCTGATCATGATTGGGTCCTGACCAATAAAATATCAAGCTTCATAATTTATAAAGCAGCCTACAATGAATTTTTTTGCCCCCTCTCACCGATCAGATGATTAGATACTGACCTCTTTGAATGTCCCTGGCATGCTGAGGAACTTGTATATGGCGTAAAAGGGGACAAACAGCATGGAGGACATGGCCACGGCCCAGCCCATGACGTTGGACCACTGAGGGAAGACGTACTCGTCGTACCTCAGGCCTGTAGACGTCACGATACTGGCTATGACCACAAACTGGGAAAGAGAGTGGAAGAAGAGGAAAAAGAGAATCAGCCACAGATGGAGTGTTAAATCTATTTGTTTGGGTGTCGTGCTTGTGCTTGTGATGCTTGCAATCTAGGAAGCGAGGTTTATTCTGCTGCTACACTCATTGTAAGTCGCTCTGGATAACAGAGTTGACTACAATGTAAATGAAAGAGTGAAACCCAGGTCAAAAACCCAAACATCCGTATCAGAACAGATGCTCGTCTGTTGGGTCCCTCTGTGATTCCTCTGAAACACATTATTAATGAAATTGGATTGAGTTGAGCTGAGTTCAGTGCGCTGTTTTGACTGAAGGCACAGTTGCCCTCTGGGATTTGGGCCCACTGTAATAAACTATTCTTCCTCTCTGTAACCTGATTCACCTGTTGTGGACTGAATTTATGACTGAACTATATGAACTCTGTCCCCCGGAAACGTCATTAGCAGTTACGTATCATGGACAGGTCAGTGTCCCCCTCCTTACCTCCGACTGAATGTCAAAGGCCACAATATTCCTCGTTGTCTACGCAAAATGCCAGCCCTGGTAAGGCCAAAGTGATGCGTGCAGCTGTCCTCGCATCTGGCAGTTTCTCTTAGATGTGTTACTGATAATGAACCTGAGTCTGTTTCATGCCATAAGACTTGAGCACCAACCAAAGCCTAGGATTTGCAGCTTGACAGCCTTGCAGCTGGGGATATAATACTGGGTGAGGCAACATTTCATGTTGCTATTATGGATCACTAAGTGCAGTTCGTGATAAATGTTGCAATACTTCTACAGTACTTAACTACACTAAATTAGAAAATGTTTTCCATCGCTTCTTTTTTCCTGTTTAAATTGTGGAGATGTTCCGTGCTCACAATCAAATAACAGAATTTAAAGAGCTGTTGAGTGTACAGTAAAATACCACTCACGATGGCATGCAGAATGCGTGTGGCTCTAATTTATGATTAAATAATGTGATAACAAATGTGGAACCAACATGGAGAGGAGTTAACAAATCAAACTTTCAAAACCATAAATCTACACCATCCAATGTATCTTATCCAAATTTATCTCAGACTCAGAAAGTACTGATTAGGAAAAATATGTGATATCGGTACACTATGTTGGCAAAAACTAGCCTGGTGCCAGGTGCTTTGCTCCCACTGTTCCTCACCAGAGCCACTCCTTAGCTTCTGTCAGAACTTGAAAACTCATTTATTCACAAAACACAGTCTTCACTTTACACACCCTGCTCCCTGCATTCTTCTCCCCCTAAAATCCCATCTGTCTCTCCCCTAGCTTCCGATCCTACATGCACCTGTCTTTAAAAAAAAAAAAAATCTATTTCATCCAGACTCTTATTTCTTTATCTAAAACTTTTCTATCATACATATTGATACGTTAAAACTGCAATACTTTTATATGCACCAGTCACTTCATAATACTATTGTTACATGCATACATACTAATACTAATTACTCGTCTGGCCTTACTGAATTGTTTTTTTTGTTGCCATTGTGCTTGCATTATTTAATTTTTCATTCTACGCTTGTTTCGAATGCACCATGACATCACAAAAAAAAATCTTTGTGCCCTTATGTAAAGTGGAAATACATTTGCATAGTTGAATTGGATTATTGTACTGATGCACTCATTCGCCAATCTCCTAAACAGTGAAAGCAGCGTCTGCAGTGTGTTCCTCTCACCAGCAGAAAAGCTGGACTGACAAATTTCCAGCACAGCCTCCAGTAAAGACCGGGCTTGAAGCCCATCATACGCTCGATATCCTCGCTGAAGCGGTCCACGCCTGGAGGGGAGACACACAGAGCTAATGTTACTGTGGGGAGTAACATCATACGCAGGCAGTATTCAATCAATATAGGCTACAGCGAGCTTCTTGTGCCAGATTTGCAACAAAAGTTCATACGTCATCCGCATATTTCTAAAGCCAACTTGGAGACAGCTGTTATCACTGTCTTGAGTAGCTGTTAACATTATGGTTACCGTTTAAACGGTTAAAACCTCATCTGTCATATTTCATTGCAGGGGTAATAGAGAATAATTGTTCACATATCAATATGCATAACACACTGTGTAGAAGTTATTGTTAGCATTAATATTATTGTCAATGTGAAATTCTAGTTTGGAAAGAGAAACCGCTTCCCTCCTCAGTATTGATTAGCTGTAGATGAAATTGTGCATCAAAGTGTATCTTTGGAGAATGTAATGCTTAAGCTATTATCAACAACCACAACGCACATCCTGATCAACTGACACAACAGTTACATGTGTGGTGTCACATGGCCTAATGGGTTTTGCTGTATATGCTGATTTTGATGTGTGGCACATGTATCTGGGGTGTGATTGTAACAGTCGGCATCATTTGTCTTCCTGCCAACATCAGTGTGAGATATGGAAATATGATATCATTTAATGCTTTCTGTGAAACTGAATGTTTATTTCAGTATGATTTTACCCATCTGCATGATGCATGTTTATGTCTATTATATTTCAGTCTAATTTGACAGGAGAACAGAGCCCCAGCACATAACACCCTTTCGGCCTACGTCCATTATGAATATTCATAAAGCCAAAGAGACTTATTACTGTATTGGTTAAACCGAGTTTACAAGGAAATCTTATTCACCCCTGTATTGCACAAGTAAAGGTACAAAGAGATGAAGCTATGAAGTCCATTACAGCTTGTTGCTTTATCCAGCACATCACTGTGAACATCATGATGTCCAAAGTTTTCACTTTGCTGAAACTAACAAACTTTCCTTTGGGGTTAGAGTGAAGGGGGATAAAAGTGGATTTTGTAGGGAAATAGAAAATATTCATAAAAAATATGTATGTCGACTTCAGAAAAGATCTAATGCCGAACTAGAGTGGAATTTCTTACCGTAAAACCATGACACTCCAATGGCCTCAATCAATACAGCAAACAGTATAGAGGTCCCTGCTGCATAGTTATCTAACAGCGTCAGCACATAGATCCCACCCTACAGGGAGAAAGAGAGTGAGAGAGAGAGATAAGAGAGATGAGAGTGTGTGGGAGGTGTGTAAATCTTCACCCATGGATAAGTGGATAAGCGGAACCTTGCTGGACAGTCAATGAGGAAACGTGCCTCAGACTTTATAAGATGTACTGTATATGTCTGTTTAGCACTTTGAAGTGCTCGGCTAAGAGTGAGCACAGGCTAAACCATGGAAAACATAACCGCAGTGCAGCCTGAGAACAGACAAGCCATCCTAATGCCTCACATGGATGAAGAGGGGATTTCGCCTGTCTTTTGTATAAGCAAGCTTTGATTTGGATCCTGAGTGGCACAATCTGAGCTTTGTGCTTAGGAGCCAGCATGGCGATGGTAACATTCAGATTCGCAATAGCTTTATTGATTAGATTAAGACAAGAAACCATGTGAATGATGCTGATGTGATGCCTTTCTGTTTCCAAAATCTGGTTCTGTAATCAGGAACTTTTCTCTTGTACTAATGCCATGTGAATGAATGGGGACTACAGAGAAAAGCAAAACAAATTATTGCTTTCTGGGTACAGCTTCAATTGAATCCTATTTTTTTTCCCAAGAGAGTATGATGCAATGGCTCCTTTGAACATTTTTTTTCCAGGAGGTCCTGTAACCTCATTTTTAAGGAGAGAGCACTAAAAACATAAAATCATGAGACTCTTCCAGGCGCTCACAGATGCTGACATACAGCGGTAGAAACCCCTCTTCACTCATGTATCCTGCATTTACACTATAGACAGTTCTTACTTGATTGGTATACAGCATCAAATTTGTATTTTTAAAACAATATTCTAATGTCTGGCAACCAGCTGGGTGCCAGACTGTTCCTTGTAGTTGCTGATGATGGAAAACAGAGCAAAACTAGACTTAACAGCAAGCATATGTTAAAAAAGCAGGACTTCTACGGGTAGGTGGATGAGAAAACTTGAGAGACTGCTGTAAGTGATGCTATAAACCTATAGACTGACATTAGTAATGCAGAGGAGGGCGACCAGGAAGGTTCCAAAGGCGGTGGCGAAGGTAAAGAGCTTCCTGTTCTTCTTGAGGATCTTGAAGTCGTCTGTTAGGCCCGTGATGACCGCCTCCATGCCACCCATCTGGTGCACACAAACAGAGAGCAACATTAATGCCACAAATCTGTATCCACTTAAGGTGTTCTACTGCTGACAGGGTTCCTAAACATTTTCCATTTCAGAACACCATACTTGTCCCAGACTTCGATTTGAATATTTCAGTCAAGTGTTCAGTATGATGTATGCTGATTGTGGTTGAGTAATATGACGGTCAGCCAGGCCAGATCACTTTGTATTTCACAATACTAAGTAACACAGTACGAGAACTACAACTACATAAAATCTGCGATAATATCTGTATCACGAGTGAACAGTTATTTTCCCCATAATTTTTGAGGCCTCGTGCAATTTCCCCATCTTTCTAAGACCTGGAAATGAAACCATTGTATCTGAGATGGCAACTTGGTGCTATACCAGCTGCTGTAGTAAAGGAGACATACTGTACACTTACAAATATGTAGAACTAAATTAAGACACTGACTAATATATGTTGTTTTTATGTTGCTTTGTAAGTTTTCACCAATCTGGACTGATTGTCACTGGTGTGGCAAGAAAAATGTTTACCTCTTGGTTTTTATTGTAGCCCGCTGGTCTCCCTTGTAAACCAATTCAACCGCAGAAACTCCTTTTGGCAGTAATCATACTCCATAAATACTCTACTCAGTCTAGAGTAAAATTAATTTGGCTTTTGGAGCTTAGTGTTAAGATGAATGAATGAAATCATGTTGGTGCTTAGTGTCTGTGGTTAACGTTAGCTTACCCTGCCTTCAAGTGCTGTTGGAAATACCCTAGAGTTGAGTGCGCATGAACGACCTTACAAAGCCGAGATTTGACATTTAAGAGATGGAGTGCATGTAAGCACAATGATCTAATTTGTTACTATGTTATTCTTTGGTTTCCCCAATAAATACCTATTGGATGTTAACAAAACACCAAAAGAAACCATTCTGGACATACAAACCAGAAGTATGTGCGACAACATAATTTTCTCCAGCGTCCCCAGAAGTAAATCCCAGAGACTCTGAAGGAGCCCAGAGACTCTCTATGTCTCTATCTTTTATGTTTATATCATACACCATATCGAGACTCAAACAAAACCACTGAACACCGTATCAAATCCGGAGAGTACTTGGCTGGTCAAATCAAAAAACAACATGAAAAAACTATTATACCAGCCATTAAAAACTGTGGAAATATCATGTACTCTCCAAAGGACATATCAGCAACATTCCATTCTTTTTATAGTAATCTTTATAAATCAGAGAGAACACCAGACGCCTCCATAACTAAAACATTTCTGGACAGTGTTAAACTTCCAAAGCTAACAAAAAAATCATGGACCTGCTCTAGACAAACCACCTCCTTGATGCCAACAATAAAGTACGTGGATCAGATGGTTTCCTAGCAAAATTTTAGAAACACTTCTGGATAACAATATCACCATTATTTATCACAATGACCAGTTAATTTTGGAACTCTGTTACCATCCCACCCCACATGAATAACGCAGTTCAGTTCTTCTTCTTCTAAAACTAATATAGACCTGACTCTCTGCTCAAGCTATCGCCCATTATCTTTGATTAACATAGCCACCAAATCACCAGCAAGGCCCTGGCCCTAAGATTATAATTCATAACACACCCTGATCAAACAAGTTTCATTAAAGGCAAGCATTCCTCTAGCAACATGTGCCACCGATTCAACCTAATCAGCAGAGCCGAAGACCATAACAATAACACACTCTTATCATTAGATGTGGAAAAAGCATTTGACTGTGTAAATTGCTCTTTTTTATTCACCACATTAGAAAGAATTGGTTTTGGAGACAATGTTTTACACTCCACAGAGGTATTGGACAAGGATGTCCACTCTGACCTCTGTTGTTTGCCCTGTTCATTGAACCGCTTGCAGCCACCATCCGCCAAGACACCCAAATCACTGGTATCACTACGTTTAACACAACTCATGGAGATATATGCTGATGATTTATTGTTATACATACAAATGCCTCAAATGTCACTTCCAGCCGTCTTCATCACATCAACACATTTTATGCCATCTCTGAATATTCTTTTAATTGGTCTAAACTAGGGATGTTAATTTAGAAAAAATATTTGACCGACTACCAACCCTAGTTAACCGGTTATTAACCGTTAACCGACAAGATTACTAGAGAGCAGTGTCCGAAATTAACTTTTTGACTCACCGGCCAAGGTGGCTGGTAGATGAAAAAATCCAACGGCCAAGCATATTTTTTACCGGCCAAAATAACAAAAATAGTCCAGGTTACTTCACATTTAATCCTCATGGTTTTGGATGTTGTGTGTTTACAGGACAGTCAGCCTGTTATCGCTGCCTCTCGTAAAATTTGAAACGGCAAAACAGCCGCACGAGCATGCCGTCTATTGGTTGCCATACGGCTTCCAACTCTTCCGGTAGATTGGCGAGGGTGTCCCGTAGTTTGTCAAGAGAGTTAGTTAGCTAACGGTAGCTAGCAGCAGACCGGCGGCAAGTGACAGTGGAGTAACAGCTGATGTCCCGTACGCTAAACAGTACCGCGAAACTAGGAGAGCTTGAGACGGTCTGTGGCTGG
>OMOV01117294.1:12621-22671 GCA_900312565.1 Beryx splendens
GTACGCGTGGGATATATAAGGATAGAGATATATATATGTGTTTGTGTGTGTGTGTGTGTGTGTGTGTGGTGTTAGCTACCGGTGTTCTCAGGCATAGAGGCTTGGTCCGTGTTCCTCTCCTTCTTGAAGACAATGTTGCCGAACTGCAGCACTGAAGACACCACCTTCAGCATGGCTGCAAACCGGAGACCAGAGAAATCAGTCGTCTGCTTTAACAATCACTTCTGCGTTACATGAACGTGCTTTACCTGCCAGTCAAACTGAACATATGGGACGGTTTCACGGACATGGATGGATTAAGAGAAGTCCTGATTAATGTTGATCTCATTGGAGATTGTCACTGGAACGTAATTTCTGACATTTTAGTGTGAAATTTTAGATGCCCAAAAAAAAAGGGAAGCTTCAATTTCTCACGCTGGACCTTCTCTTTAATCTACGCTATATCGGAAAACCTGAACCCGTCAATTGCTTTCCCAGCCCTCCTCTGTGACCACTTTGCAGTGACAGTTTTGTGTCCTTCCTATTACACGCCTGGATGGTCTGACCTGGGCACATAAAACGGAACAAGTGAAAGCGACCCCTGTTTGAGTCAGCTGGGTGTTTTGGAAGCCGTACCCAGAATCTCGTCGTGGGAGAAGCTCATGATGTGCATGGCCTCCATGGTCTCCTGGAAGTTGTCCTTGTCCTGCTGGCCCGGGATGGGGATGTTACCATTGGACAGGAAACGGTAGTTATTGAATCCTTCCAAAAGCAGGTCCGCTGCACACAGGAAAATGGAAAGAACATTTGGACGCGGGGTGGAGCTGGGTATGACTTTTCAAGGGACGGGACTCTAGTGCATAGACAGAGCACTGTATTATAGTGCTGCAGTTAATTAGTCTACTCACATTTGAGGTGCTCTCCAGCCCCAGCCAGCAGCTGGTAGAAGATGTGGAAGGTGCGCTCATCTTTGGCTTGGCGAATGGCTCTGGACTTCTCCAGAAGGTCTGACACAGACTGGTCAAGGAAATGATAGGCGAGACTCCAATTTGCTGGGTCAATAACACTCAAATATATTAATGTGCCAGTTAATGTATAGGTAAAATGACCAACTGTGTCCCAGAGCACAGACTGTTACCCATGAGATCATGGAAGGCACAAATCCTGGATTAGCTCCATTGAAAATGAATGGGAGAGTGACCTTGTGGACACACACTATGTTTAAGCTTTTACACCCAAACATATTTTGTCTGAGGCCATAGGCCATTTCCAACAGGACTACCCCACAGACGGAGACTCAACAGTTACAGCCCAGTATTTTATTATGAGGGGGCAAGAATAAAAAAGCACCTCGCCCTGAGGAAAAGGAAGGCACCTCTTATGGTGAAACGTTAGTGTTATTAAGTGTAGTTCTAGTTGTAGTTCCAAACAAGAAAATCACTGTGGCCGCTGTCACAGTGTACTCGTTTGTACATTTGAGACAGTTCCTCTCTAAGATCACCGCAACCAAATATCAAAATTTCAAGGTGATTAAAATTTCCTATTTAGATGATTTTCAAATTGTCTTTCTAATTTAGCTTCACAGTGAGCTTCTTTATCTCAACTATAATGACCAATAGCATGCTTGCCGTTCACGCCAACAGCATCAAAAAAGGATACAAGTTTCAATGTTGGCTCCAACAATGTATCCGGTGACGTCGAAGTTGATCCGGATGAATTTCCCCTGCAGAGGCAGAAGGAGATGGAGATTCAGGAAGGACACGAGACAAGATATACAGAATTTATCACTGACAAAATGGCTCCGTTGTAATCCAGACGGTCCCTCTTAGAGATGTAAAAAAAAGTGGAGGTTTATAGATTTTACAGATTTTGATAAGTGTTTGCTTTTTACCACCGATTTAGAAAACAGAATTGTGTATCGCGATAATTTGGTGTCATAATTTCTTCACAATACAATTGTATTGAAAGACAAATGATAATATTGAATTATTGCCCAGCCCTACTCCACAGAGAGGTCACATTGCCGTTTGACTTCACTATGGCAAACTGGGCTCACATCAACACCAGTAACGTAAGGTGGTTTATGTATATGGGTCCTGGGCTATATGAAGGATAGGACAAGTCTGGTAGTGATCAACTGGAGTGAGTCATGGTATCTATTACACACACACGAGCTAAGAGGATGTGATCCTATAATGTCTCTTTACTGGAAGGGGATTTCTCTTTGATGACATATGGAGGTGCGTTTAATGGCATAAAAGGGTTAACGCACGGGAAGTTTTGCTTCAGTTAAGATGTTACAGAGCGACATAGTGAGGCAGTAATTATGGAAGGACATTTGCCCTAAGTTCTCCTCAACAGACAAAACTTCCTCAATAGCCTAAACTAATCCAGATTATGCATACTGCACTGTGTTCCTCATGTACAGTCTTATTCACTCATGTCCCTCCTGTCCTCTGTCACTGCTCCACGATAGTGAGTGTTACGGTCTACGCTGAGCAGGGCTGCCTCCAGTCTGAACGGCTCCAGTATATCAAAGGCATCATTAACGACTAGCAGGCGCCCGTGTCCGGCCAGCACGCTCCTGTGTAACTGCTTACAGGAAAAGCAGGATAATCAAATTCCTTTCCATCAGTTTTACCCTTGCTTATCCTCAAAAGTAGATGAATTTTCCAGGAGATGCTAGCTAAATCTCATTCAGGTGTCAGATTATTCGGCAAGATCGACCGCGGTACTGACAGGAGGAGGACGGCGAATCATGAAGCAAGTCACATACACTGCAGGAGAGATTTCGAGGTTCATGTTAAGAACCCAACCCCCCATCATGAATATTTTTTTTTGTACTTACAAAACGTGATGAATTGTCATTTTTCACCGTCTTGGCATTCCCAAAAGATTCCAGGATGGGGTTGGCTTGTAAAAGCTGACGTTCCAATTCGCCCTGAAAAAAGGAGGGGTGTTACAGCAAAGCAGTGTGTCAAAGCAGCCCTTCACCACCCACGAGACACAAAGGCCACTAACAAAAAATAGGAAAAATAAACTGAGCCACTGATTTTCACTGACAAATCAAGCACATTTGAGGAAACAAAGACATGCAGACAAAGGCAGCAGACATCTGAAAGATCTCATGTGCGGTATACAGTTAAGACCCTACAAATCCCCTTAAAGCTAAATTTCATTAAGAAAGCTGGAGAAGATGAAGAGAGGAATCATGACAGTCAACGTTCCTAAAATAACTTTACAGGCTCACCGCCTGAAGTCAGGCTCAAGTCCTACAATAAAGCCGATAAGTGAGATAGAAAGAGGGAGAAGCAGCAAAACTGAAAATGGAGAATAGTGACTTATCTGTGTTTTACACATTGTGTCCAACCTGACATTCATTTCAGCCTCGACTCCTGCTCTACACTAAAACATCAGTTAAGTGTTAAAAGACATCAACAGGGGTAGTGACAGGTAGATGGAAAGGCATTAGAATCCCCCATACAAGGTAAGAAGGTAACTTGTACAATCCAAAGGTGACTGGAGCAAAGCATATGGTTCAGCTCACACTAAGGCCACATAAAAAATATATCTAAAAAGCCCTAACTCATATCCTTCCATCAAACTACACTGACCAAAACAATCTGGAGTAGAGATCTATCTGTACTTACAAAAACAAATACCATATGGACTTATGTTTACCGTGTGTGCAGTAGTTTACAGGACTGTAGTAAAACTAAACATATCAGATTTCTGCAATCTCCTGGCGACCTTCCCGTAACCCTTTCGATTCCATTTGCAGCTGTTTTACTTCTTTGAGGTTTAAAGTGTTAAAAGATGCTGAGCTGAGCCCTGCTCTGGTTGTCTGCGACGTGTCCCGGCGCTCGCCAGCGATTCAGAGATAGTTCCTGGGGAAATGTGGGCGCTTTGTGGTGACAGAGGCCAGACGGCCACCCCTGTCCCATCCGGAAGAATCTGTCCACAATGCAGAACTCTCTCACGGAGGAGAGAGAGACACTTGGCTCTGTTCACACTTATTGTCAGACTGGGCGGTTTAAGGGGCTGAATAAATAGGTGACTTGTGCGGATGTCTGGACAGGTGGCCCATTATGTTCCCATCCAAGCCACATTGTGGGCTTGGTCATGACCAGGGAATCCAACATGGCCGAAAGAAAAACAATCTCTTACGGGGGCTTTATTTCTCTCTTTGCGGCTAAGTGGAATATTTCCCATTACGTCAAAAATAGCCGCGCACACTGTTGGTTTGAGGAGGCCATTTTTCCAGATGAGAGAACTCTGCGGGATGAGTTAGAGAGAAATCAGCATTGCGCTCAGGATGTGAGACATGTAATGCGATCTTTGGCCGGAGAGCATGATGAGCTGCTTTTAATTGAGTTTTTGTGCAGCTGGAATGAAGCGGGACCGAAGAGGATAAGCCTGTTCTTTTTCCAGCAAGCTGGTGTTTCTATATAAATACGGTCCTCCGGTGCAACTTGGTCGCTAACGCCGTTGATTGGCAACCTCGGCTCATTCGTCTCATCTACTGGGCACGGGGTAGAAACAAAGAGCAGATTACAAACACCGGCAGGGGTCCAATTTAGCAGCATTAGAAGCTGACCCACATTCCTGCTGCAGAGAAAGCATGTCAGGCATCTGACAGTGGCCACAAACTGGCTCCTCCACTTGAGATGGCTAATCTCTGTGAAGCTGTACTGACAACTAGGGAATCTGGACATCATTAGCTATTGAGAGAATACATTTGCAGTCAACACTACAAATAAGTGCAATCCTTTTGAAAAAGACCAATTTCTCATCCATCTCCCTCCCTGAAACTTCTCTAACCTTTAGAAACGCTTGCAGCTCGTAGCTACAACTCTGTCTCATCGGAGGACAGGCTCTTTGGCAGGTCATGGAAAAGTGCTTTAGGACAGATTGAGCCAGAGCCAAAGAGGATCAGTCAAAACTGTCCCCACTAAATCTTCCAAGGCAGAGGCCAGTGACTGCTCAACATCTGCTCTGCAGGCCGGCGGGACCAGACAGACGTTACAAGTCGCTTTTCCACCGGAGAACACTCCCTGGAAGCGGCACAAATTATTTGAATCTGTGTTTGCAGTTTAAAGGACGGGGACATGCCAATATGAGTGGAGAACTCATCTTGGTGGAGAAAGCTTTTATGTTGACTCCAGCTTCATGTGAGAAAGGGGACGGGAGGTTCTGCATCAGCCTATTCAGACTCCAGTCAGATGCAGTGATTAAGAATAGCTGGCTTGGAAACTCATCAGCCGCTGGTCAGTGAACCACGTAATCATACTTAACTTAAATGTAGGGTAAATATCCCATGCTGTAAGTATACCCTAGCTGTGTGTGTAAAGCGTGTAAGTATAAAAATGCATAGCAGCCAGCGAGGGGAGGATTATTATGAAGTAAGCGTAGCTGATTTAATCCACAAAGTTCCTTCCTGCTGGGAGGTGTGCAGCTGGGTCACATAGAGAAGCGGAGGCCTGTTGTAGGTTTTGGACCTGCGTCTCTCAAGAGTCTTCCCAATGGAGAGGTTTGGGCAGGGGTCCTGTTGGCTCTCCCTGCTCCAGCTCGAGTCCAGTGGAGTGGGTTAGATGACGGCTCTTTAATAAAAGGCGGCTCTTTGGCAAGAGCCGCTCCTGGCTGCGTACCTCCTCCAGCCGGGCCCACCAGGAGCCAGACTGGACACAGGGAGGTCCAACGGGGGGGTTCTACCCAGTTAGTTTGGCAGAGTGAAGCGTATTACAAATGCAATGTTAATTTAACCACCTGCTGCAGTGTAAAATATAAAACTGGGATCCGTCAGCTCAGTGGTAGATCATCAGTTTATTAAATGAGTATAAAGCGACGGTTTCTGGAGATGTCCTTACATTGTAGATAAAGACGAAATAGTTGAAAGCAGAGCCTATAGCCTTAGAAGGGTGAGGGCACTCTAAAGCACAGATCATGCAATGTTAAAGCAAAAGCAGATGAATGAAGGTAGATAGAAAG
Organism: Beryx splendens; assembly: GCA_900312565.1. Taxonomy (NCBI): domain Eukaryota; kingdom Metazoa; phylum Chordata; class Actinopteri; order Beryciformes; family Berycidae; genus Beryx; species Beryx splendens. The sequence goes on from OMOV01117294.1 coordinate 18,589, forward strand.
AGAAGCATCTATTGCGCAGCTTCAGGCACGATGAAAGAGCTAGCAGCAGCTTGATTTCAGAGTGGATAAAGCACCCCTTTTATATTTTGCCCATAGTGGCGTGAGCGAGGTGAGTGCAGTAAGAGAGGTGCAGGAACTACATACTACTCACATAGAACAGGGGTCCACTCTGTAGGCAATGGGGAGGTTCAATTGTTATCATGAAAATTAATAGATTTGAGTTAATGTCACAGGTACAGGTATCACAACCAAATATATACTGTGCAAACAAAATGACAACAATTACAGATAATCAAACCAGACAAGATGATGCTTGCAAAGCACGTGTGCTAATAGGTTTGGATGGAAGGAATGAAGAGGCTGTGATGCATCGCTAAATAAAACCGGGCCTGTTGCAGTGGTATCAGATCATGTACCATGGGGGGGCCAGCGGGTCTTCCTTCCAACCAAAGTTTACACCAGCTGATTTCACAGATTAACACACCTTCACCCAGAGAGCGGGAGCAACTGACTAGTGAAATCAGCTGGTAGTAATCTGTAGTGATTGGCTGATAGAAAAACCCGCATACTCTTGGTCCTCTTTTGTAAGTTTCTTGTGTTTCCCAAATATTCTGCAACTCCGTGGCCCACCACCTTTGTGGAATTAAGCGTTATCTTTGCAATGTAAGCACAACCTACAGTAGCCAGCGTAAAAGCAAACGGCTATGTTCCAGCAGGTATTATTATAATACTGTAGTGGTTGGTTGCATTTTGAGAGCATCTTGCTTCCTTAATTTGATGTGTTTACAGTTGAAAGAGGATATTGGGCAGGACATAACTTGGGGATGGATCATTCAAAAGGATGAACCAACGGGGATATCAGTTAGCGAGAGAAAGGCAGTTTATCTGATGGGAGGGGCGGGATTGTTCAAAAATGTGTGATGGTTTTATTGGTTGGAATTTTTCTGTTTACGCCTACTGGTACACCATGAGGTACCCATTAAGGAGGCACTGTTTTCAAGGAAGTAAATAAAGGTAATGGGACCTATTTTGGCATTTATTGTTATGTGTGAATTATGGAAAATCAGCTAACAAGGTGAAAAACTCGTGTTTCATTTGATTGTTTCTTTCAGGACGGGTGTGGTCACCAGCTCTATCTTAAAGAGTGTGTAATATAGATTGGGTCTTTGCCCTCATCTCCTCAACAATGTAATACAACATGTTTCTTCTGAATCAGTGGAAACGTCGAGGTTTCATACAGCACAAGACGCCTGCCGAGGCTCAACCTGTGGCTACCAAACATAAACAGAACATGCACGTGATCATGTTTCACTGAGAGTTAATCACGATGATGGCAAGCAAATTTACATTATGGCACATCTGAACAAAGCAGAAATCATTCACATAAAAAATCTGAATGTCCATGCCAGTTTTTAAATTTACTTACAACTGGATTTTGTGCCTGGCAGAGAGAGAGACAAGTAAATCCTAAATATACCGTTTTAAAAAGGCACGTTTTAAAGTAAAGAAATGTGTTCTGAATCCACTGACACCATTTGACGAGCCCTTAGGTGAACGTCAAACAAATGCAGTCTAAATGAGTTTGTTTGAGAGGAGAAAGTTAGTGTAGCATGCACATGAACATGGTGTATAAGAAAGCATAAAGACTTGCCTGTAGTTTCACTGGTTTAGGCGACTCTGGCTGTTTGTTACAAATAAACAAATGCAAATTGTTAGATGGGTACGCACACAAATCTGGTGCACAAAACCATGACGCCCGCCCACTATAGGTGTTGGGTACATGTCCATCCTTTCAGTTTGACCATTTAGATGTACACTAATGCGTTAAAACATTTATGAACAATGAATGTATGGACTAGCGTATGATAAGCCGTAGTGGTAGCTGTTCATTTTTAAAAAGTCACACCTGATTAGACAAATCCACTTTTAACATTAGTATTTCAGTTAAGGTCGCGACAGATGTGAACGGGTTCGTTCAGGTTACGACTCAGACTAGGTGACAGACATGAGGAGGGAGGGAGAGCTGTTAAGATAAGACGGTACTCACAGGGATGTGGTCTTTCCTTCCTTTGTGGGAGGAGGCGACGTGTGCCAGGTACTGGATGACCTTTTTGGTGTTTTCTGTCTTGCCGGCTCCCGATTCACCTCTGTGACGACAAAGCAGATAAGACACACAAAGGCCGACTTCCTCAGAACGGGGAGTGTGTGTGGAAAAACTGAACCGGGCCACTGTTTCGAATGAACCTAATACATCTGCACCCTGATCTTAAAGAATTGGTTTTGATAAGGCGAGTTAGTGCGATCTTCCTTTTAGCGTCGCAGCTCGGCAAGTGTGAGCAAGCTGTGAGATTCTGGCTACCAGGTGAGGCAGAGCACTTTCCCGTCGTCCTTTACACAAAGAAGACGTGCACGAAAATAAACTTCGGGCTCTAACTGAACAATGGTGCATATCTAAGCAGGCTGTTAGTTCAGTTTCGCAGCTGTGGTTGCGGGCGGGGGGAATGTGCGGCCCATTTTTCACTGCTCTGTCCTACAGTGACGACAACCTAGGAAAACAAGAAACAAATCTCCTCAGTCCTCTGGGCCGTACAGAGAAATCTGGAGTGACACTTCAGAACCGCTTCAGCATACCTGAGGTTTTACAGTAAGTGCAAATTTACACACCCCAAAGTATGCACAGAAATTTGTTTTGCTTTCAGATTGAGCGGGTGGTGCGAAGAGCGATGTGGCCGCGTGTCAAGACTCAAGACCGGGTGAGTGGTGTGTGTAAGTGTTGTCAATCTCAGTGGCCCGCTGTGAACAGAGGGTATTCATGGAGGGATTGCGTCAATGTCCCCGTTGTTGGCCTTGGACTGCTGGGTGTTAGATTCCTCAGGTCCGCCCCGCTGCAGAAGAGATGCCGCAAAAACATCAAGGGCTGGTTTCATCGTGTCCTGTGAGACTTCGACAGTTTGCTGCCGTGTGGCCGTAATATCTTGCACTCAATTTGTGTCTGTGTGCAAAAGCTCTTGAGGACGCGTCTGCTAAACTGTGTAAATGAATGCATTTTATTTATTTATTTATTTTAATCTGAAATACTCACATACATGACCGTGAGTATGACAACACTGTTTTGACCCCTTGTCACCCTTTCATAAAAGCCTTGGGACAGTCATCACAACTACAGGGCCATTTCTGGGAGGGAGTATTCACAGAAAAGCAAAGTCCAAGGCAGGGTAGAAGGCACACAGACCAAGATCATGAATTTCCCTGGATACTTTCACGCAGCACCAGCAAAGGGGCCGTCACACACACACACGGGCTCATGTCTAGATGCCACTCTTGGCATTTTCTTTGGCTACGTTCCTGTCATCTGCAGATACGCGGCGCTGCAAAGACGCCAGGGGCATGTGCTCCAGACATGTCAGACATTTCTCAGACCCCCCCCTCCCCATTTCTCTCAAGTAGTGTCAGTCTGGTCTGTGTCACCAAGACGCTCTCCGTTCAGAATAACGGCGAAGGCCTCGGGGCGGCTGGCTCACTTTCGAATCTACGTAATTATTAGCACTAAATGCATTCCTGTACGTTACAATGAGCCAGAGAAGGGGGGATGCATTCCACCATGTGTCTTTATTTCCAAGAATACTAAGTGAGGAAGCGACATGCATGAGGGGCAACGACTGAACAACGAATCTAATTCAGTGATGTAAGATACGGAAGCATGCAAGTCTGTAAAATCTATAACAATAGCTTAGCATAGTCAGGGATATAATTGGATGGCCAAATTGGGAGAAAAAGGGTAAAAATTTAAAATAAATAAATAAAATAAATTTAAAAAAAAATTTAAAATCTAAAAAAAATCTATAACAATAACATCTGCAGGTTAAAAGGTAGCATTTTTAATACGGCACAGAAAATGTAATGAATTAAAATGAATGCAGCAACGGACTAAACGTCTGTGCTCGCACACCCAATACGGAAAAGATCAGAGAGAGCGGAAGACTTGAAGCGAGAAATGACTCACGTGCAAAGGATTGACTGGTCCTCTCGATCTGTGGGAGACAGGGGGGGGGGGGGGGGGGGGAGGAGAATAAAACATAGTAT
>OMOV01117295.1:2072-17798 GCA_900312565.1 Beryx splendens
CTAAGACTGACCACAAAGCTTTGAAAACTAACTAGCCTTTTACTTTAGAGGAAAAGGGCTTGAAGACCATGGGATGAGTTTTTCCAAGCAGTCCCAACAGAAATCACGACTCTCCCAACTGTTCCAGCTGTACTGTATGGCATGTTAATAAAGAATTTTGTCTGGATCGATGCTGTTGTGTTCTTGCAGAGATTCCTTTGTCTGCTATTTTTAGGTCCAAAATGACCACGCACAGTAAAAGCATGTAGAAATATTTTGTTGATTTATTTCAGAATAAACCAAAGCAACTGGTACAGGACATTTAGACATTCAAATATAGTTACACCTGTATAGAAAATCGGTGAACATCAAACAAAACAACGTACACAGAAAATGAAGAGTTACAAGCATGGAAAAATAGATGACTTGAAACTGCAGAAAAAATATTTACATTCGCTAATGACACTGGATAGAAGACAGCATTGTGTAACACCACAGAATCAGCAGAAGTGGACGGGCCTCAGTTCAACTCAGAGCAGAGCTAGATCCGAGAACTAAGTGTTTTTGTGTGTGTTGATTTGTAGATATCCATAGGAATTACTGGCAGACTGGTTTGAGTTCCTGAGCATGCACACAAAGCCAGAATCTAGCCCTGTTGTGTACTAACAGCTAGTCATGTCCAATGAAATAACACGAGTAGTCACCAGTGAGGAGAGTATTGGAACAACTCGGGCCTCTGGAGTTTCAGTTATATCTGTACAATCGGAGTGCTCCAATTTCACCAGTAGAAGGTTTTGGTGAGGAAACCGGCAGCAGCGTTGAGCCAGCTTCCACTGGAATCCTCCTTGGCTGTGGTGCGGGAGACGGCTCGGTCCACCTCCCTCTCTGGGCTCTCCTCCTCTTCTGGGAGGTAGTCTGGAAGAGCTGCGTTCCGCTCCACCTTCACTCCAGACGGATTCAGAGGGATAAGAACCTGAAGGACCCGTTACGGAAGGAGAGAGGATGAGGGAAAAGTGTTTAAAAGTGTAATTAGCGATGTGAAATCACACTCAGAATTCTTGAGATATTCTCCAGAGGATCTTCAGAATGTACACCATCTATTCTTCGACAGAAAGAGAGAGAGAGACAGGGAGGAAGTGTGTGTTCACGTGATAACCCTACTACTCACCTCTTCTCCTGCCTCATTCCTCACCACCTGCTGGGCTGACAACACCTTGGTAGCAGCGATGGCCGACGCCAGACTCTGCAAATGAAGAGGCAAAGAGGAAGGAGATGACCTGGATTAATGAGCGTCGATCAGAACAGATGCATGGTTTTCTTACTCCTGATCCGTGCACCATGTGTATCTGAGTGACTGTTAAAACAAACGCTCAGTATTAATTCATATTTTGAAAAGGCCTGCAGTGTCCTGAGCAGACAGTGTTACTACATGGCTGTCTTTGTGTGTTACCTCAGTGGGCAGGTCTGAGCGGATGCGGACGGTGCATCTCTTGGAGGCCATCTGGAAGGTGAAGCTGATCACTCCTTTGACCGCAAGAAGAGCCTCCTCACACAAGCCTCGCTGGTCCTGAATGAAACAAGTAGAGGTGGTGTTAGTACATGGATGGTAACTACATACACAAGTCTTATAGTGCTCATCACATACTAAAAGACGTGCGTAAGAATCTGAAATCTGAGTGCAGTTCAGGACATGGGGCTCAGATCAAAGGGAAACAGACAAGAGTTATGATTGAGTTAGGATATTCATGTTTTGTCTGCTACAGTGTATCAAGTGTGTGCTGTGTGGGTTATAGGGAGAATTTGTCAGATACTGTTTGTCATGTGGGTGTGCCTACTCACAGTGCTGTCCAGTCCCTGGATGTGCAGAGTGACAGACTTGGCCTTCTTGCTGGAGGAGTTAATGAAGAACTGTGACTTCATCCTCCTCTGCCTCTCTGGGGTGCGGGGTGCAGGGTTGGCAGGCGCACTCAGAATGCCATAAACCTCCTTGGCCAAAGATGTGATGTCAACAGTCAGGCCCACCCTATACAGAAATAAAATGATGATCTACATTAATCTAGTTAGAGTTAGAGGTGGATTGTGCCTGAGGGTGACTGAACTTCAGCTATTGCAGACATGCAGTCATGAAAATACAATCAATAAACATGAAGTGTTTCTTGTTGGTTTTCTACCACCCGTACTACACCATTAAAGGGTTAAATGATAACAAATACAGGAATCACTGAAATCAGTGAGGAATGAATGCAGTCGCACTTTGCTAAAAAAAAAATAACATTGGAAATTGAATGTACAACTGCTTAAAAATAATTTAAATAACACACAAACATGTGTCACCACAAAAGATTGACCAAGATAATGTGAAGACCATCATCTCCTCACCTGTCCACCAGATTCTCCAAGCTCACCATCATACCCAGTTCATTCTTCATGGTGGGGATGTTGGGAGACAACTCGGCCAAGTAGCGCAGGGTCTGAGAACAGAGAGAGAGAAAGTGGGACAAATACAGACTGTAGTCTGCAAATAGGTACATCCAGCTGCTCACGCTGACCTTATTAAATAGCATCAAATATCATTACTTCCTCCGCAGGCCTGTCTGGCATTAACTTGTTTCTTTACCAGCAAATACTTTAGTGTCACCGCCACCAGTAAAGCCTCTTCCACCCACCTGCAGAGTGGCGAACAGCACATCTGGGTCCTGGTGGTCCAGGAAGAGAACCAGTCCGGGAAGGCAGCCCTGGTCCTGGACTATAGCCTGTCGGTTCTGCGGCTCAGAGGCCAGGTCCCGCAGCTGACTCACCACTGACAGCGCATCCATCATCTTTACCAGCTCAGAAACTGAAATGTCAAAGTGACCGCGACATAAATTGTGGCGTTAGCTTAGCATTGCGTCAATGTTTAACTAACTTAACTGTTATTCACTTATGATCAAAAACGTCTTGCGTGTGCATCCAAACTTATGAAAGCTAAAGTAATCAAACTCTAGACAACTCTGCTGTGACTGGGTGCTGCTGTGAGCTATCAATAAATTCAAGATGTCTTGCTAATCTTAAGTGAACTAAATTAAGAATGACATGGCTATGCTGTCAATTCGTAACGTTAACGCTAAAAAGCTAGCTAGACACGCTAACGGCTAGCTAACCGCTAGTTTTGAAACGTTAACTAACGTTAGCTTGCCAATTAAACTACAAACGCTTCAGCTGCTTCGTTGTCCCCTCTGAAACTAACTAACGGTTTGTATGCGGTCATTATTAATTTAAATACCGATGAATTTTGTAATAAATTGGGTTAAATTCACTTATGTTGTTACCTTACCACAGAAGAGAACAGCTCGTGCAGACAAAAATACAAATTTGGTGCTTTTTTTTCATGACGCGCCATTGGTCGAACGGTCGTTGGTCACGTCGCACGGTCGCCCACTCCCATTGGTTTACATACCAGTTCCGTATTTCCAGCCAACCAGGACAGGTTTTGCTGGTACGGCTTTATTTGACTTCACGGATCTTCTGCTCGGACGCGTGAGCATCAAAAACGCAAGTTCAGCGACAGTCTGCGGTACAGTGTACATTGTTGTTAATAATGTGCGTTCCGGACAGATGTAACGACGGGAACACGTTTTGACCGGGGAAAGTCCACTGTACGTATACACTAATTTCCATTCAGTCTGTATGTTTCCTGGTGACGCGGTTGTTAGTGTCTTGATGATCCATGCATCTTTTTAGCTTGCGGATGTAACGTTAACGTTAGTGCGGTGCCAATGTCCTGAACAGCTTGGTTACTAATTTACCATTAATCCACGAGTGATGTTCACATGATTTTTGGGTAAAACGCTAAAACATCCAAAAGACCCTCTATTTTCATCATGCAATAAGTGTTGTGTGTTTTGCTTGTTTCAGGTAAAGTATGTGACTCCTTCCCGTGTTGTTGGCCTCTCACCGAGTCCGTCAGCAGAAACCTTTGCAGTCGTCAGCTGGTCAGTGAAAAAGCCCTCCCAATGTCTTTACTCGAGGATATTCTGGATGTGCTGCGCTGCGTCCTGGAGTATTTTGGAGTGCCTCCAGACATGGTAAGTGATCAGACACAGTCCTATCATATTTATGACAGTGATTCGCAAAGTGTGATGCAGGGACCTCCAGAGGTCCTTCAAATGGTCCCCAGGGCCCCCAGCAAAATGAGCAATGGTGCAATTTCATCATTATTTCACTCCCTAGTAGTTAATTCAGTGAGAGAAGGTATAAGGACGAACATTTTCATCATAGGTTTCAGTGCACCCCACAAACAAAAGTCATATCTAATTAAAAAAAATCTTCTCAGATGGGGCTCCGTTGGGGAGAGGGGTGAGGGTGTATGAAATGGGGTATCTATGGTATAATAAAGTTTGGGAGTGACATTTCTTGTGTTTGCGATACTGCAGATCTACAACTGTGTGTTTTGTTTGTGTCTTTGCCTCTAGCTGGTTCCAGTGTGGGACAGTCGGCTGTGCGGTCAGTATCGCAGCGTTGTGCGGATGATCGGGACAAACCTCCCGCTGACACCTACCCCACGTGTCCACTTTCAGGTACAGCTTGAGGGTCATCACTCACAGACTGTCAGGTTCATTTTCACAGTCGTAATTGCCGCTAGAAAGCTGATAAGCGTATCAGATTTGTATTCGATTAAATATTTTTTTGTCTTGACCTGGCCCAAGTCAAATTCAACACAGCAAAACAAGTGGCTGTGTGTAACTGATATGCACACAAATGACACTAACCGAGGCAAAATGTAACCAAAGACCAAATAGTGTTTGTCACATAATGCTTTCTAAACAGATGGATGCTATACCCTAGGTTGATCCACAGGGCTCAGTTGCAAATTGCAATGTCAGTGACATCCAGTTGTGCAGCGATGCACTTTTCCCTTTTCCCTCCTTGCATCCCTCCATCTGAGGACTCACGTGCACAGTTCACCGACAATTGACACTTTTCTCCAGCCATCGATCAATATGTTGCAAAAACAGATTGCGATAACATTTTCGGCCGTAGCCTTGCTTTCAAGAGGACTTAACTATATATTATTATTTGTAACATAACTTTAATACTAAGCTATATAAATTAATATACAAATATTTTTTTCTTTTATTTATTTATTTCAGGTTTATTTCACAGGGACAATGCACATTAATGAACATTAATGTAAATGTGCCAGAGTTAGCCAGAAGGCTATTTTACATCTGCTGTCCCCGTATAATACAATTTTGGCAATATTGTCCAGCCCTACTAAGAGTTTTATTATGTTATTATTTAAAACGTATATAATTATTATCATCAATCAAAAAACATTGTCATCACTTTTAGTCATGCCTTCAGTGTCATGGTGTGTAATGCCTCCTTGTCCTCCTCGTTTTGTCTTCAGATCCCTCTGCACACCTATAGACCTCATGGATATGTGGACATTACTGTGGATACTCCTGCCATCCCCTCATTTGCTGATGTGCTGTGGGTGGCGGAGGATGAGGGGGACAACTTTGCTAAAATCAGGTAAAAATACAAATAGACGCAAAACACAAACACCGTACACAGGATCCCAGAGGCTGCTTCTTGGTGTTTTTACCTCAAATCCCAGTTCCAGTACTACACAGGGGAAGTGGCATGGTTACCATGGGAGTGGATTAAGTTTTACAGATGGAAAAATGAAGTCCTTTGAACGTGTTTTTAGATGCAGTTTGGAGGCATAGGCAGGTTAAGTTTCAATTTAAACATTTTTTGGATCAAGCTGTTGAGCCATTAGAGCTGAAGTTGTCGACTGGAGACAGAAAGACATTGCTAGTAGCCACTAAATATGGGCAAACAACTTAATGCCAGTACGACTATAATAGGGAAAGTGTTGGCCCCAGGAATACTGTAATATAAAATAACTGCTATATGGTCTCCTTAGGAACCAATTGCCTCCAACGAAGCGAAGTACTGTAAATTGGAACGGGGTGAGAGCCCAGAGAGGAGGCATGGCTCTGAGGCAGAAGGCGGAGCCGGATGCCCTGAAGAAGATCACAGCCCTGGAGGACGAGCTGCTCAAACTACGAGCCCAGATCGCAATGATCGTCACAGCAGCGCCAGCTTCAGGTACAAGGACGAGGACGGACACGCACAGAACGTCTGTGCCTCATTCTCAGCTTCTTTTCACACCTCACACAAACTTATCATGTTGCTCTGTATACTGCTACTTGCATCAGTTAAGAAAATTCGACAGTTCATCATCCCTTTCTCCCCCCTCTCAACATTTTGTTTAGGTTTGACCCCTTCCCAGAATGCCCTAGACTCTCCTCTGAGGTCTGCTCCTCCAACTCCAGCTCTGACCTCCACACCTAGCTGTCCCGCTCCTCCTCCTCCCCCTCCCCCTCCTCCTCTACCGCCGCCCTGCCCCAGCTCCTCCACTGAGAATTCATCCGTGTTGGACCTGATCCGCCAGCGCAGGAACGCGGACAAACCCCATGTCCAGGGGAATGGTCCGGCGCTGAGTCAGGGTGGTCAGCTCAAGCCCCAGGACTCGGGCCAAACCAGGGGTTCGCAGGCGAAGGGGATGCCCTCCATGCTGGATGTACTGAAGGACTTGAATCAAGTTAAATTGCGCACAGTGGAGAGGTAGGCATTAGTTTGAACAGGGTGGATTTGAAGCTGCTGATATTTTGTGCCGATATTCAATATCTTAAAATGTCACCTTTTTGTGCCAAAAGGTTGCAAGGATTCAGTGTTTCCTCCATATTCTTGTTATTGGAAACTCCGGGGGAAAAAAGCTATTGAAAGCCATGCTAATGAAATTATTTTTATGTGGGTTAGCAGCTCCTTAAGACGGCATGAAGCAGGTTTCACGGCAGGTTTTACAGACTCGCCCCTGAAGCTGTGGAGCAAAGTCATATCTTCACCTCCTTCATATCAACGACTGGCCAATATCTGTTTTTTATTCAACGACCAATATTGTCCCGATATATTAGCAAACCAGTTACATCCTTCTAACCCTAGTAGGCACAGTCGCTGTGATGCAGCACGTGGTCTACAACCTATAGACCGGGGACATAAATAATTCTTTACGGACATTAAAAGACAACATCAGTATATTTTTGCTTTTGGCTTATGATTATCGTTGATTTGCAGTAGAAGCGATGACACTGATGACTTCTTCTTGAGTCTCTTGTCTCCTGTTTGTCTCACCTCCAGACACCAGTCTCCTCCATTTCCAAACAAGCAGTGTATCTCTGTGCACAACAAAATCACACAAACTTTTGAAAAACTGTTGCCAGACCAAACGGCCTTGAGCCTGTTCACATCGCAGGACAAATTGTGTCGAACCTCGGGTCCGTTTGTTTATCTGTTCCTTTTCCCCCCCTCTTCATTATTTATTCATTTATTTATTTGCTATCCGTCACAATGTTGTGATGTGATTATGTTTTTACAACAACTGCCTACTGATAGTTCCCCTTCCTCTCTCGGTAGGTCACCGGGCGGCACACCGATCAGGAGGCGGCGCAGTAAGGGGGGCGCAGCGTTGCTCAGCGACCCAGCGGCTCTTATCGCCGAGGCACTAAGGAAGAAGTTTTCCCATCATCGCCACAACAACTCCTCCGACAAAGAGAATTCACTTGAACTCTCCCCATTTGGCAGTCCAGAAACGCCCCGGGTTAGTATTCTAATGCAGCTCACCCAGTTGCCGTATGTGTATTGATATATTGTGAATAGTTTTTAGAAACTGTTAATGTAGTTCCAGGAGCCTTTTAAGTTTTAGCAAAATAACAGTACCACCAATGCAGTACAATACCTTGAAGGAGCAATAAGTAAGGTTTTTGCTGGCCCTTTGCACAAAATGACAGTAATATATCTGCGGGGGTTTGATAGGATGTAGCAGTGACAGCGATTACTTTGCCAGGCGTTGAGATTAATGCCGTTTAAAAAAACTCACCGCCCAGCCCGTACTCTGTTTTAGAACAAAAACACCCGCTGCAATTTCAAAACCCTCCAACAGTAATATATACAGTATAGTTTAAGCAGTGCTGCCTAACCTGACGCTTCTGTTCTGTTCAGGTTTTTCAGCACGCCAGACGCAGCCAGGGACGCCTCCACCTGTGACCTTGTTGAATGGTAACTTCAGCCGTCCCGTCATCCAGTCACAGCTCCCCCAGATGTGCCTCACTAACGGATTACTACTGCAGCTGCTGACTTGCCTGTCATTTTCATACTTTTGTTGTTCGTCTGTCTTGTGAGAGTGTAACTCTTGCACTGAACACAGTATTATTTTTGCCATGTTGTCATGAGGTATCTGTTGTGTCGGGAACTTTTGAATGTATGTTTTTTTTAACTTGCAGTCATTGCTGTAAATATGGTTTTTGGTACGGTAAATAATTTTGGTTTTGTACAGTTGGGTCACAGTGTTGTTCTCTCTTTGTGTGCAGAGCTCCTTTTTAAAGGAAAAGTATAATAATGTAATGAATCAGTTTGCAGGTTAGCTTGTAGCGTGTCATACCTGCCTTAATGTTTTCTGAGGCCTTTATTGCTTCAACCAAGGTAAATAAATACATTTCTACTGTGGGTATCGGCGTTCATGTGGCTCTATTCTATGCAACTACTATTTCATGTTTGTGTTTTACTTTGCTGCTGCCCTGGTTCAAGTGCACTGATCAATATTGATTGTTCTTATTTTCGTATTTCCCTAATTTCAGTTTGTGCCCAAATCCAGTTAACCTTGCTAGCCTTATATTAGACAATTTGTACTGTTTATAGATGCATCTTTTCATTTTGGCATGGAGGCTTATTGGTATTTGGGCATTCTCTGGCGGTCTGTGATGAAGCCAATTTTGATGGGGCTGCAGGGTGTCACATTTTTCTATTCACATTTTGATGTGTGTGTGTAAATTGGAGGGCTTAAAAAATAACAAACACCAAACTAAGAAAGCGCTGTACCCTTTTCATTGGCAATATTGAATATATCAAGTTGATGGTTTGCTTGTTTGACACATTGCCACATACAGACGTTTTACTGGTAGCTCTGGTCAGACAGAATGTGTGTTTGTATGAGTGTCACAAAGAGAAAACTTTTCTATCTGCTTTTACAGTGTAATTACCTATAAAAGTGTCTACCAAATAGCAGACGTTCATCTTTATTCCTTTTGCCTGCTGTCCTTTCCCCATCCTTCTAGGATAATCTAAATACCAGAGAAGGAAATGTGATATGAGTGTCCCTGTATTTGATATTCTGTGCTGCAAATTTCTCCTGATTCCAATAGAACGATGTCTTAAACTGAAATTGTGTCATGTCTATGAATATTTTACATCCGCTCACTAATCAACTATTTCATTGTTTTCAAAATAAATAAACTAACAGGCCTGTATCTGAGTGAAATACTGGTGTCAATGCATCACTGTTTTGTTTTGCTTTTACAGTTACAGGCAACGATGCTCTATACAAAAGATGACGCATTACAAGCTGCGCCAATGCTATGCACTTCCTGCCTCCTAAGTGGGCGTGGTCGCCTCTTCCCCCCATCCCTCCACCTCGTTTGGAAGCATTGACACCGTTAGCTAGGGCGTTTGCGAATATCAGTTGACATTAGCTTAAAATTTTAACAGTTTGGCTAACGTTAACGCTAGACTAGTAATGTTTGGTTTTGAACAAGATAACGTGAGAAATAAACAACGTTGATCCAAAATATGTGTAGAAAAAACGAAAGCGCACATTCAATATAGTTTTGGCAAAGTTATTTTATTGCATGAAATGTCTTTCTGCAAACATCACATTCAACACCAGCCTGTAACTTCTCTCAAAAAAATGGTGTTGTAATTCTGGGTTTCAACAGCGCCACAGCATAGACGGCGCTGTGAAGCCAAAGAGCACCAGCGGCCACGTTCGGTTGTTTTTGAGAGAAATGACAGGCTCGGACATGACAAAAACACCTCTGTACTGAAAACTACAGAATACCGTACTTAAGAACTCAACCAGTGCAGTGTGACGGTACTCTATGTTTAATTGCTGCATATATAAAGTAGGGTTGTTGTATAGGGAGCTCCCAGTGCATTTAGCCCCTGTGCGAATGATATTTAGATTCATATTAGTGTCTGTTGAGGCTACCGCTCCAGCAGCAATGACAGACCAGAACATGATCACAATTTATAATCATAATTCAGCATAAAAATGTAGCATTGCTTTGGCTGTTCTCTACAGAGCCCCCTAGGGTCACTTGGTAAGAAAAAAATAATTGATATGGAAATCCATATGGGCACGATTGGTAAACCGCGCACGGTTCCATGCGCACGGAATAAACCGTGTGCATGAATTAGTAAACCGTGCCCTTGAATTAGTAATCAGTGTGCACCATCCTAAACATGCCCGTGGATTAGTAGACCGTGCACACGGATTTGTATGTACATTGATAACATCAAACAGGGACACCACAATTTAATTGACATGCTTTTTCTATAGGCATGATTTATAAGATAAATAGTGAATAAATGAGTTTCATATTGTCACCAAAATGCACATTGGATCATAAATTTGATTCTGTGATCAATAAGTGGTTATGGTTCACATATAGAACAAACTTGACTTGATATAGGGCTAGGTAATGGCTGTTGGCTCACTATAGGCTATGTATGCCAAGTGGTGTGTAATGGCTCTGGCTCACTGTATATAGGCCTAAAGTCCCTCTTTGATGTTATCAACGTAGATATTACAAATGTGTGCGCATGGTTTACTAATCCGTGAGCACGGTTTAGGAGTAAATTGTAAGAAAACCGTGCCCACTGATTTCCCATCTTTTTTTTTGGGGAAAAAGATGCCCAGTTATCCTTATTGCACCAGGTTTATAGAATAATAGTGCTGGATGTGGATTCAGCACAGAGATGTGTCAAGTTGTTTTCGTTGTTCTTGTTATTGGACTAGTTTTATACAGAAATAAATGGTGCAGTGTGCTGACTAAAAATCAGTCAGGAACATTTCAGGCTCACAGTGTTTTTTGCTTTGAGCCCTGCAGTTAGCTGATGTTTTTGGTTTGCACTTTTGAGTGTCTGATGTAACAGCGAACCATGTTATTAAAAATACCATTACACTCGTTTTTGCCTTAAATATTTGTTTAGCCCATTAAAAAAACAAAAAAAAACATTCATAGTGTCTTCTGTGTTGCAGTCGTCTAGAAAAGATGGGATGGGGGAGGGGGGGGGAGAGAAAAAGTAGAGAGATCATTAGAGGGCAACAAAACTGCTGCAGGGCTTTAACTGCTTTGCTGTAATGCTGCATGAGCGCTTTACAGACCAGTGGTGGGTTTCCCAAAAGCACATGGGGTAAACATGGTCTAAGAAGCTTTTGGGATCACCTGACCAGAGATCTTCTCTTGCTCACCATAGTTCACAGCTTCTGGTCGACCTCCATGGGTGTCTCTACTTCAGCGCGGGAGTCCGAAGGTGTCAGATAACTGCATGGTGAAGATAGGATTTACCTTTAATGACTCCGTTACAACCTCTACTGTTTTCCCACTAAGTCAGATAATCAGTTCCAGTATGACCGTAGAAGTTTGACTGTTAGCAATATTTTTAGACTTTTCCATAAGCATTTAATAATTTGATAGGAAGATACATCCTTATAACCACACTGTGAGGGTATTTTGTACTGTACAACACACATCCAACATTTCTGTTTATCTGAACAGATGGTATTCATCAGCTGAACTGAATGATGCAAAGCCAGGAAGGTGACATGCTTATGCGTGGACGGACGGCTTCCTACCAACCTTCTTACAACCAGCATTCCAGCCAGAGTATCCAAAATAATCCTCATCTTATACATAAATGTTCATTACATCTGTGACATTAACCTTTCCTCTTACTCCCTTTTTGGACATACACACATTCAATTAAGTCGGAGGATCAACAAATATCAACATGTTGGTGTGACAGTGCATTTCTCCAACTAAATGTGACAAAAACTAAGGTCATGAGTATTGATTTTAGGCATCAGACCTCTCAGAGTACTATCATCAAGGGACAGGTGATAGACTCTGTAGAGACCTACAAGTACCTTGGGATCTTAACTGATAAGCTGAATTTCAATTGTAACACTGGGATGCTGTGCAAGAAGGACCAGCAACGTCTGTTCTGCCCCCGCAAATTGTCTCAGTTTCATGTTGACATGACCCTCATAATCCTATTTTATAGATCTTATATTGAGTCTGTTTTAACTTTTTCTTTAATCTGCTGGTACGGGAAGCTCAGCAACAAGGCCAAAAATGCACTAACCAGGATAGTGAAAGTGAGCAGCAAGATCTTGGGAGTACAGCAGAGTATGCTATCTGACCTGTTTAACAGACAGGTAGGGAGGAAGGCTAAAGCCATCCTATCCGACAGCGCCCATCTGCTATACTCTGAATTTCAGATTTTGTCTTCTGGCTCTCGGTTCAGATTCCCCCCCTGTTAAGATTAACAGCACTCCTTCACCCCCACAGCCATTTCTCTTCTGAATGCAGGCCAGGGGAGGAGTTACTGAGTCCTAAGGCCACTCACTTTGGCTGAGTTGTAGTGTAGTTGTGATGGTATGATGATGTGATTTGTGATGATGATGATGATGATGATGATGATGATGATGATGACGATGATGATGATGTCTATGATGTCTATGCCGTTGATGGTGGTGATTGTGTTATGATGGCAGAGATGTTGATCATGTAATCAACATGTCTGGTCACTATGCACTTTACCCTCCTTGTGTATTTATATGGTCATATTCTGCCGCTATTTATTTAATTTGCCTTGTAATTCTCAGATGTTATTGCACCTGTGGCTTGGTACACTGTGAAGGTTGGACACCCATGACTACTGTTGTTGGACTTCTAGCCCACTGTATTCAGGGCACCTCCCCTCCCCTTACTGTACTGTATATGTCTACGTTCTTTTATGTATTGTGCTCTCCGTGCTGTAAAACCAATTGCACTCTGGGGACAAAATAAAGTTGAAAGTTGAAGTTGAAGTATTCTTACCCGGCCTGGGACTGATTGCCAATGCCTGGCTGATCGATCTCCATGGGAGTCTCTTCATCCTCACCACAGGGGGACTGGAAGGGTCTCACAGAACTACAGTACAGCATTTGCACAGAGATGAGCATATCAGACAGATTTATAACATCAAAAGGCTAAAATAACAAGACTTCCCACAGACTGTCTCATCACTTACACTCACTTCATACAAACAAACAACATTTCGGTCATTAGACCTTCATCCGGTAAGATTAAGGCAAATAGGCACCACCACCATACATGTATTGACATCAGCAAGAATATACCGATAGCATCAGAAGGTAATAAGACATGTAGATTCAAAGGCAGTTTAACTCATATATTATAAACGTAATAGTATAGTGCCACCATATTAAAACTACACTAACCTGTGAGGGCCTTGTCCACCACCACACGCCCCATTGGCATCCTGCTCATGCACGAAGCAAAACACATATAACACAAAATACAGAAAAAATTATACACAATATAAAATCAGTTTATTTCAAGGTTGAATGTGTACTTGAAACCAGCTGGTGGAAAACTCACGTGTTGAAAGGAGAAGAAGAATGTTTCTTTGCCATACACCACCACCGCAGCATTTACAACAGCATCGTGAACACACTGCACCGAAACCTGCAGGATCATAAATAGTGCATTTTAAAAGTTAAAGGTGAAATGTGTCATGTCCTGGATGTATTACAATACATACCTACATACTCCTGAAGTGAATTTAATTCATAATAATTTAGCCGCAATTTAGCCGACTTGCTAACAATGCTAACACCCCTAGGCTATCGAACGATGTGGTATATGACACTCCATAGACAATTCAATCCACAAATAAATACTAATAACTTCCAGCGTTGCAGTACTTCAACATACTTTACTCCTCGCCAAACACTTGTACGTTAAAACTCGTTTAAAAAACGTTTAAAGGTACGTACGCTTGTTTTCAGGTCCGACATTTTGGTTTTTTGCCTCTGTTTTTGTTACGCAGGCTTTCCATACGTCATCACGCATTCAACGTCAATAGGCTACAATTCTACGTCGGTACGGGGCGCTCAGAATTGTCAATTTCAAAATGCAATGTTCTTATAAAACCCTTTGCGTGGCAGGTTATTTAACCTTTTTTCTATTTGGGTCATCCATTTTTTGTTTTTTTATCACAGACGGAATAATCTATAATATGATGTTATGTTGTAAACTAAATTATGCTTCCTCTTTTTTTTAAATGACATTCACTGCAATGTCTTTGTGGAACATTGGATTTGGTTACTGCCATACAGTTCCCCACTTCAAAAAAGTATAAACATTATTTATTTTTCCACAAAGTCAATTCATTTTAATTCACTTGTCAAATTAGATAATCCCAATATACTGGTTCAACCTGTGTTCCCACATATTGTACATTAAGTTGTCATTTTTTCTGTTAATTTGTTGAAAAAATTGTACCTTAAAAACCTTATAACCTTACCTCTTTTTGATGCCTTTGTACAGAAAGTTGATTATTTTGGCTTTTCCATTGTCCATATTAGGGGTAAAAACCCATCTCATCGGTAAAAGAAAGATGTAAGTAACATTTATCCTTGTAGGTTGGATTGGAGATGTCTACATTCTGAATCTCTCTCATAGCATAAGACATACCATGGTATGCTCAGGACTGAAACCTACATCTGGAGCATTTAGTTGTTCCCCTATAGCCGATACACCACATAGCACAGTCTCACTTCTCATTTACAGGAAACTTCACCCATGAAGTAACATCCTCTTCTCTTATCACGTAGCCTACTCATGATCTTCCATGAGAACCAATTTGAGCTTTAAGCCTTCAGAGTGAGGACGTTTTTGCGAAGTGTGGTCATTTTGGCCAGTCCTCTCTTCTTCAAGGGGCTATTTTAGGGTTAAGACTTGGTTTTAAGGTTAAGGTTAGAATTCGGATTAGATTAATGTTAGGGTAAGGGGTTAAGTTAGGCATGTGGCGAGGGTTAGGGTTAGGGCATAGGGAATGAATGGAATCAGTGGATTTTTAGGTATATAAGCTTGTATGTCAGTTTGTTTGCATGTAGACTATGTAATTAGATGATCATGTGTCTAGATCTGGACCTACATATATGTATGTTTGTATTTATTGATGCAGCAGTCCATGTGCGTCCAGCTAGCCAGCAGTTCCGTGTGAAACTGCAAGAGCTAGTTCAGTCATTCTTTCTGAGTTTGTGCAGACTGAGGTTCAACTCAGCTATAGATTCATTTATAACTGGCACACAGATGACTATACACTCAACATTGAAGCTCTAATTCAAGAACGTTTTAAATAATTAAACCTCTGAGAGTCACTCATTCCATGTCTGCAGCAAAACAGGATGTAGGCTACTTGTAATCTTTCAACATAAACCTCATCAGTGGAACTAGCACATGTGCTATCACCCACATCCTGTGACATTTCAAACTCATACAGCCTGTCTTTGGTCGGACCATCGCTCCACCCACCCTCACCACAACCACACGCCCCCGAATACTACATATCCCAACGGAATTAAAGTACTTTTTTTGGATTAAAAAAACAGTTACATTGGACAAGCACACACACGCATGCACGCACGCACGCACGCACGCACGCACGCACGCACACACACACACACACACACACACTAAAACCAAGCACTGACCAAAGCCACGCGTTCTTCCTGAATTCAATTTTTTTTTTAAAGACCCCCTCCAGTGAAAAGCAAGTTTTTAAGGTTGT
>OMOV01117308.1:1564-26923 GCA_900312565.1 Beryx splendens
CACGACGCTCTTCCGATCTACACTCTGCCTGGCCTGCCAGACTGGCTACTTCCTCAATGGTACCAGTAGGAAAGAATATCACTTTCTCTATTCATTTGGGGTGCTGATCGCATTCTACAGGGTTGAAACAACAAGATGACCCTTTCGTCCCATTACTATGTGTTGAGTTTGTGTTTTATGTTCTCCTAAATCACTGTGTACATGAGGGTAATCAATCATTCTTGTTAAAGGACCAAACTTGGCACGGAGTCTTCATTTGGATTGCAAATCACTTTCACGTCAGCAAATCTGAGGCATGGGATATGTAAATATATGGTTTATGCAAACAGGAAATTAGGATGTTGGGATGGACATGACTCTGTTCTCTGTTATGGGCGACTGGGTAAAATATAGGCTTTTAGACCATAAAGTAAAGACTTTAAATCATAAAGACGAAGATTAGCATGCAAGAGTAACAAGCTACCAAACATTTTCATGCACAGTGCATCATTTATGCTGCAAATATGAAATGAGTGAGTATGCCTGCTGAAGGATAGTCCATATTTCATTGGCTTGTGATTCTACAGTGCCTCAGACAGGATCCAGTCATGGACGCTAAGCTCATTCTCTTCTCTTCAGCCAAGGCTAGTCCAAGGTCCAGTTTCAAAAGATCTAGGTCACTGTTTCCTGCCTGGGCAGTTGGATGGAATTTGGAGAGCGAGAGATCCTGGAAGGGCAGACAGAGGAGAAGAGAAGAGCAATAGAGGGAAGGATTTAGACAGTCATGCAGTAAATGGAGGCACAGAGAGATGAGTGCAAGGTCATCTTTTCTGGGGCCACACAGAACCAGTTTTTTAATAAAGGCTTGATTGTACTTGATTGTACTAATCCCAAACATTGTGCTTCACTGTTTAAAATGGAGGAAATTGTACTATTTAGTGTCGCTTTCTTGAAATGGTTTATGTTTCAGTAACGGACAGTAGTAAAATAGCTACTATATAATTTCAGCTGGGCTTTCCAAGAGTTAGCTGATACAGAGGGATATTCAGAGGATCATGTCCTCTTCCTCTCTGCTGCTCTGTCCTGTCAGGTGGAGAGTGTGTCAAACAGTGCCCACAGCAAACCTTCAGCGACTCCAGTGGATGGCGTTGCCAGTCCTGCCACAGCTCGTGCCAGTCCTGCCACGGACCGCGATCCACAGACTGCAACTTGTGCATTGGTGGGAATGCCCCTCTCCACGGACAGTGTCCTCTGGTTAACTGCCCACTGGGCCAGTACTTTGACGGTGAGGGGAACGACTGTGACAGGGGCTCATCTGAACTAGTTCATGTTGTTAATTTCTCTCGATAGGCATCTGTTTTGGAAGACTGTCTTTGACTTCATAGTTATAATTCTATCAAAGTCATGTTTACAGGCTATTAAGTCCAATGTGATGCATTTCAGCTGAAAGCCGAGGCAATAAAGTATCACAATTGAGTTTCCTGACAGAGTTAGTGATTATAATAAATAATATGATACTTTATTGATCCCCTTAGGGAAATGAGGTCCATTTAATGTAAATTTAATGGACATTAAAGTAGTCTGAGTCAGAGGTCGGGGTCAGCTACAGGAAAGTGACCCAGTGATTCAGTATCTCGTTCACTTCAGCAAGGCAGATGCTTACTGAGACAGGTGCTTGAACACAGTTGGACCGTCTCCCTACTCACTACATCGCCCTGCTGCACACACAACACACTTTTTATGTTATATTACAGCCATTTAAGAGCCATTTGAGTTAATTGCAGTGGAGCAATTTGACAAGGCTTCTCTGCCTGGAGCACAGAGTGCTTTACCTGCTATCCCATTTGCTGTCTATGTCAACAGTTTCGCTAATTTGAACACAGATGGTCTCACTCCATTGTCTCAACCCCTTCAGAAGTCAGGTCAATCCTTTACATTCCTGCCTCAGTGGTTTGATTATTTACATTCCTGTTTTTAGAGCAGTGGTTCTCAGCTCTGCTCCTCGGGTTTCAGAGATCGGCTGGTTTTCATTCCTCCCTGGTAGTTAATAGGATTCACTTGGTATCGCAGGTATAAATCGGTCCCTGATTATACAGCTGGAATGAAAACCAGCATGGCTCTGGGTCCCGGGTGCCAGGATTGAGAACCACTAGTTTAGGGGATCAGTGAGTATATTGTCAAGAGCACAGTCATTCAACTGGGTATTTTTCTACATCATCTACTACTGACCATTATTAGTAAAAAAAACCTGTTTCAATTGATTTTCTAACCTCAAAACAATTATTACATAGGAAGTAGGATTACTGAATGTTACCGTTGCCATATATTATAGGCTACCTTTTTGATGTCCTTGTCCAATGACTGATAACATTAAATAGTTACGGCATATAATAGGACTGAGTCATCAATGGTTATATACTTGGGTCACTTATTTATGAGTCACACTTCCTGTTAGCAGTGAGTTAGTCTTTGCAGTTGGAAAATGTCACAAGTTGCCCATTAACACCAATACATTAAAAATTGACTGTATCAGTGGTGAGCAAACAATGAGAGCAAGCACCCAGTCCAGTGCTCCATCTTGTTATTGATCGTCTCTGATCATTTAATCATTTGAACCTCAGCAACACCAAGCTGATAGCTTATAATACTTCCCCCTAGTGGTAAAGATAGTTAAAAGAGGAAAAACTCCAGTAACAGCTTTAACGAGTTTTAAAGAGTAACTCCACACTAAAACATTTTTTTGTTGTTGTACACTGGTATTTAGTGCTGTTTAGTTATGAAATACAACAATGTCGGTCATGCTGTCAACATTTGAGCACAAATGTGCTGGTACCCTCACTAAACCTGGCTCAGTTTGCCCTCCAGTGGTTAAAATGAGCTGTCGCTGTTCAGTTGGAGATGCAGCTGTGTACAAGGATAATTCTCCTAAGATACATCATTTGGCTTAAAAAACAAAACAAAAAAAACAAAAAAACAGCCCCAGTATAGAGACAGATTTGAGACACTCCACCCCCACCCAACCACAAACCCCCCTCCTCTCCCCAGTATTTCATGCCAACTTTCTTACATTTTTCAAAACCAGCAGTAGGCAGAGAGAAGCTCAAACTGGGTGCAAAATGAACCTTTAATGGGATTTTGTATCTTTCCCTGCTTTCTGTCAAATTGTCATGATGTAAAATGAGGTCGCTCTGCTCACTGCTCTAATTTCAGGAAAAAATAGTGAATGCCACCCATGTGATGCATCGTGTAAGACCTGCTTTGGCCCACAAGCACTGGATTGCTCCTCTTGTTACACAGGTATAAATATTTACATTTACTCTATTTGGCCATGACAAAGGATTGAAGCATTCTCTCATCACTTACTGTGTGTTTGTGTGACACAGGGATTTTCCTGGACCAGGACAGTTCTTGTGTAGAACACTGTCCGCAAGGCTCCTATGCCAACTCTGCCACTCAGCTGTGTGAGGACTGCTCGCCAAACTGCGAGGCCTGCGTGGACACCAGTGATAACTGTATTAGCTGCTCTAAAGGCAGCTATAAACTCTTTCTCCACCAGGGGAGGTGCTGGTCTAATTGCCCAGAGTAAGCATTTGACCAAATCCAAGCAGCAGAAAAAAGAAAAACACCAGTAAAAACAGCATGTTCATTTCCACCTGCTGTGCTTTCTTATCTTATCAATTGACTCCTACATTTATTTTCAGAGGTTTCTTTGAGACAGCGGAAGCGTCATGTGAAGCCTGTGACAGCTCCTGTCTGACATGTGATGGAACCAAGTCCCAGTGTCTGTCCTGCGCTGATGGTCACTTCCTGGAGAGTGGTTTGTGTCGACTCAACTGTTCACTGCGGACCTATCCTGCAGACGACGGTACCTGCAGGCGCTGCCCTCCCCACTGTGACGTTTGCTCAGATGACAGGACCTGCTTCAGTGAGTTATTAGCCATCTGGGCCATTTAAGCTTCCAGTAGAATAACAGGAGCATTTATCCACCCCGCACTTCCCCTCATTCTAAAAGGATAATGCTTTCAAATGAATAATGAATGGCACCATGTACCATGACCAGAAATCTCTCCTGTTTTTGTTACCTCTGTCCCATCATTATTTCAGAATGCAGCTTCCTCTACCTGATGCTGAATGGTGTGTGTAAGGCTAGTTGTCCCATGGGCTACTATGAGAACATGGAGGATGGTCTGTGTGTTGAGTGCCATGCCACCTGTGGCAGCTGCTCAGGGCCGGCGGCAGATGACTGTGAGACCTGCTCTACGTTAACCCCCAAACTGTATGAAGGCGTGTGCTCCAAGGACTGCCCCACTGCCACTTACTATGAGACCGCCGCCATGGAATGTCAAGGTGAGCCTCTCCATATTAAGATCTGAATTGTTTGTTAGATTTTTAGATTTATTAGTCTTCTGTACATGTTATGTGTGGCACTTGTCATTTTGAATTGTAAATGAGGTCCTGTTGTTCATGTGCATGGGTGCCTCAAGTATAATAAATTATAGTGCTTTTAAAGTTTATGAAGTGCTTGAAAATGACCAGAAACAAAAGATACAGAAACACAAGAAAAGGTTACACAAGAAAAGAAGAGGACAGTGGCAAAAAAGAACACATATCTATGAGGGGTGGAGGGTGGGATACGGATCCTGGATAAGGTAAGAGATGATTAATGACAGGATTCACAGCATGAATATACAATTCCAAAACCGTAGACTGCATTTACTGTATCTAGAATTACATGCGTGTCAGGATCATGTGTTATCTGTAAGGATGTTTCCAGGGTATTGATATAAAATGATACTTAGTCATACACAGTCACTCCTACAAGTCAACAGGGAAGTGATCTCACTTTTGTCTAACAAAGCGTTGAAGTGATGCTCAGCACACAATTTGTTTGATTATGTGCAGAGTGCCACCAGACCTGTGCGAGCTGCTTGGGTCCCGAGGCGAACCAGTGCACCCAGTGTGAGAAGGGGCTGGTGCTGGACCCAAACACACTGTTGTGTGGAGTGACAGGTGACACAGACTGCCCACCCAGGACCTACCTGCACGATGACCAGTTCACCTGCATGGGCTGCCACCGCCACTGTTATTCCTGCGAGGGGCCGGGGCACTATGAATGCCAGACCTGCGCTGTGCCTAAATACCTCCACAGTAAGCAGCCTCCACTCATATTCAGCTGCTACTTCAAACAGTAAAGTGGCTCCGAGTGTAAATTTTTTTTTTTAAATCAACAGAAAAGTCAATCACATCTAAAAATCCAGATCCCAAATGTCATTTCAGGAACTACAAAAAGGCTTGTTTTTAGCTTGACAACCATTCATTTCTAAGTTTATACAATTATGGAGTTTGAAAGGGTTTCATAAGGTCAAGGGTGGTAGAAATTTCTCAACCCATAGGGGAATCCTGAAAATCACCCATAGCTGGAGTTACCAGGTTTTTACATGACAAGAGCAATATGATCTAATAAAGTAATAAACGAGTAATAAAGACAAATATAATAAATATAGAGGGGTAATAAAAGTCACATTTCAGTCTAGCTTAGAAGGTCGCCTGAAATTTATTAGTAGTTATGGATATTTGGATAGTGTGAATGTGCATGTAAGATAAGGTACACAGAAACATAATGGTTCTTAACTGGTTCTTAAATAGGTGATTAGTGGATGGTTCTTCATGTTCCTCATATGGTTCTTCGGGATATTACAGGGTTTTTAATTACTATTTGAGTTATTGGATGGTGGGTGATGGCATGAATTTGGAAAATAACCATACGCCTTGGTCTGAGAGGATCTTTGTGGAGACAGAAATGGTTCTTCTTCCAGTTGGCACCTTTTTTTTTCTGTATGATGGAATTGATGTGTGTGTGTGTGCTATTCCCCAGACAGCACCTGTGTGAGTGAGTGTCCGGCTGGCACATACAGCACAAGGCAGGAAGCTGATGGGACAGAGCTGGGGTTCTGTTCACCATGTGACCGCATTTGTTCCACCTGCACCGGGGCGTCGCCTAAAGATTGCCTCACCTGCTCTCCCGGATACCTGCGCCTCCTCCACCTCTGTGTTTCCCATTGTCCCACAGGGTAAAAAAGTCCAAACCAGGAAATGTTTACTTTGTATTGAAACACCAGCTCTCTTGTCAAACTGTATTGACATTCTCCCCACCCTTTGCCTACACATGTAAAAGCCTGATCAAACACACAAGTCTGGAAATAAACTAGAATTGCTAATAGAGCAAGGATCCAGTATGCAATTCAACTAAACTGCTTTGAATAAACAGATTTCAGTGAAATTTGGTGGACAGATCGGTCTTGGCCCAGAGAACAATCAGTCAGATTTTGGTGGTGATCCGGATCTGGGATTTTCGCGATTAAACGATTATCGTTTTTTAGCCATAACTATGAAACTAACAGAGACTTGACTAAGCATATGTTTACAGGTTCAAGAAATCAATTTAATCCAAAATTTAAGTGTGCAACAGCAAGTTGGAGAATTGCCCATCATAGGCATTTGTGCTTTCTGAATGTCGTCTAGTTTGTTAATACTGATCTTCTCATGTGTCTTGTCAGGTACTACAGACAGGGCTCCAGCTGTGAGAAATGTGATCGTTCCTGTGAGCTGTGTACGGGACCGGGGCCCGAGTTCTGCAGGGCCTGCTCCCCTCCTCTCCTGGAGCTGCAAGGCACCAAGCTGTGTGTCGAGCACTGTCCACACCGCTTCTATCAGCTGAATCATGTCTGCAAACAGTGCCACACCAGCTGCCAGACCTGCACAGGTACCAGCCACGAAACATCATTTCCAGCCTTATGTTTGATTACGATATCACGATTGTGTGCAGATCAATATCACAGCCTATTGTCCACCTGTAGCCCACATCTTGCCTACGTGTGAACATGTGCCATTCCTTTGTCCTCTTAGGCTAGACTGTAAAAGGATATGTCTATGTATGTTTGCAGATGCCTCGCCTCAGGGATGCATGACGTGCGACTGGGGTAGCACCCTAAAGGAAAATGTCTGCTATCCGCGTTGTGAGGAGGGGCGGTACTTCTCAAAAGAGGTGAGCTCTGAGCCAGGAGTCATGCTCCATTGCATTAACCCTATCATAATCATTATAAATAAAGGCAAAATATGATCATTACCATCTTATTTCATTATAAAATACAAATGTGGACGCATTTTTAAGTTAAGCAGAAAAATTGTAAAAGCGTCTTTGCTGTGGTACACTGGTTGTCATATTCATAAATTACATGCTGCTCAGTTGTTGGTCCTCCATAATATGCATCTCAAATATGTATATATGCAACTTAGAACTTACATATTTGTCTTTTATTTGGCAAGTACAATTATTATTTTTGAATCATTGCCATTGCAGGAGACTTGTGAGCCCTGTGACAGCTCCTGTAGACACTGTACAGGCCCCAGACCAGACCAGTGTCTGACTTGCCCCCGTGACGCTGCCCTTCACGCTGTGGAGAACCGCTGCGCCCGTTGCTGCCAGGCTGCAGGGAATGACACCGATTGCTGTGTTTGTGACACTCGCTCAGGTAGAGTCCCCTGCCAGTCTTAAGCAACAAAGGATTGCTTAGATATGACCACCTACTAACAGCTGCTTTTTTGTTCCAGCTCTGTGTGTGGAGGCGCCCCAGCCCAAGTCAGGAGGCGACCAGGCAGCCGGCATGAATATGTCATCCGGAGCTCTCAAGCACACCTCGGCCGCCTTGCCCGTCACCCTGCTGCTGGCACTGGGGTTGGCTCTAGCTGTATTTGGCTTGGTCAAGGCCCATGCCAGGAAGAGGCTATGCTGGAGCCAGAGCTACGAGAGACTGAGCGGCAGTGCCAGCAGCAGTATGCCCCACGGCGTGCCCGAGCCAGACAGTGGGGACGAGGCAGATGTGGTGTACACCAGCAAGGGGGGATCAGTGTATCGACGCTACAGCTTTATCCACGAACAGGACACAGATGCAGACCAGGACGTGGATGAGAGCACTTATCTCAACCGATCTTAGAGGCATCCCACCCACTAGAGCTTACAGTAGCGGAGGAATGTATTGTGGATGTACAGTCCCAATGTCAAGACTGAGATTAGGGGGATTCAAAGCAGTTTAGTTGAATTTTAGAATGGAATGTATTGGTATCTATTGTGTTACTTTTTGACTGTTGGTGAGATTAATTTTATTCAGCAAAGTGCCTTTATCTGTATACTATACATTATTAGAAGAGGCTTTTGTGAGTGAAAAGAGTGAAATGAAGTGATCATGTAGAACGACTTTATCTGTATGCTGCACATTATTAGAAGAGGTATTTGTGAGTTAAACAGTGAGATGATCATGTAATGACTAAATTCCATACCAGTTATTGTAAATAGAATTATAACTGCAATAAAGGCTTCTTTTCTACTTTATTCATGCACTCAACACACCTTTAAAACCGGCTGCATGGATGATGGCCATCTACCATGAGAGAGATATTTGCTGTTTTGAGCACATGTTGTAAGATGATATGAGGATATTGAAAATATGTAATGCATCACTGTGTGCAACAGAATGAGGCTATGCCACCTGATAAAACTATATTATGTGCACAATACACCAATTTAAGAACTCAAGAAAATACAATTGTTTCAGTTTCAGAGCACATAAATCCCTCAACATGGTCATAGGATACAGCAGGACATAGTTGATCAAATCCTGCTATCTCACAGCAAACAAGACACTTCCTCTTACAACATAGTTTGCCACACCTACTTAAGGGGGCGATTATATTTGCATTTCCATTTAAAATGAAGCGCATGAGCCTCTCCCCACTTGCTTAAAGTAAACTGCAGTGTAGACAACGCAACTTGTGTTGCAGCAGTCTTTATTTCTTATAGCACGCAACTAAAAAATGGCTCTTATTAGGCTATCAGTCTGCAAGAGATTCATCAAGACCCTCTTTCTCATCCTCATGTGTATGCTCCTTTCCTTTGTGCTCTGGCAAACAGGCTCCAACTGGCATTTATTGCCTGATCTCGAAGTGCCACAGCAATACTCTGATGACCTGCCTGGCTGCTCAGCTATCATCCAGGGAGACATTGGGAAGAAAGGCGAAATTGATGGGCTTCTGGCAGCTAAACGAAGAAAACTTCTATCTGAGGATTACTACCTTAACGTGACAAAGGACTGTCAGGCTTACATCAAAAACAGAGGGTTCATTACAATGCCCCTCAGTGTGGAGGAGAGAGACTTTCCCCTTGCCTACTCCATGGTGATCCATGAGAAGCTGGAGATGTTTGAGCGACTCCTGCGCGCCGTCTACCATCCTCAGAACGTCTACTGTGTGCACGTGGACCAGAAAACCTCTGAAGAATATAAGAAAGCTGTGAAGGCAATTGTTTCTTGCTTCCCCAATGTGTTTGTAGCCAGTAAATTAGAAAGTGTGATTTATGCCTCGTGGTCTCGAGTGCAAGCAGATCTGAACTGCATGGAGGATCTGCTGAAGTCACCTGTCCAGTGGAGGTACCTGCTCAACACCTGTGGGATGGACTTCCCCATCAAAACTAACAGAGAGATGGTTCAAGCACTGAAGGTCCTCAATGGAAGGAACAGCCTGGAGTCTGAGGCCACCAATAACAACAAGAAACGACGCTGGCAGTATCATTACAACGTCACCAACACCATCAAATGGACGAATATTTTGAAAAGTCCCCCTCCCATCAGCAGCCCCATGTTCTCAGGTAATGCCTACTTTGTGGTGACGAGAGACTTTGTGATATATGTGCTAGAGAACAGAGAGGTTCGGGCTTTTCTGGAGTGGGAGAAGGACACATACAGCCCCGATGAGCACATGTGGGCCACTCTGCAGAGGATGCCCTCTGTGCCTGGGTCACTGCCTGCCAACAGCAAGTACGACGAGTCGGACATGCACGCCATCGCTCGAGCGGTGAGGTGGAGCTATTTGACGGGAGACGTGAGGAACGGAGCCCCGTACCCTCCGTGCACTGGGAACTACAGAAGAGCGGTTTGTGTATACGGGGCCGGTGACCTCCAGTGGCTTTTTCAACAACACCACCTCATTGCAAATAAGTTTGATCCGGAGGTGGATGACGTTGCCATTAGATGTCTCGAGTCAGTCCTTCACTTCAAAGCGATTCGCAGTCAGTTATCACCACAACATCCACTTAGTTTCTTGTAGAGTGTCTAAGTTCTAAGCATGCTTAAGTTTATTAATGTCTGACATATAGGCTACTGTAATGATGCATATGGCAGCCAGAGCAGGTAGCAGGCAGGTAGTATATTTTGTAAATATTACTGGAAATACTGTTACGGACTTGATGTCTGGAGACAGGAGAATTGTATTTAAAAAATATTCTATTCTAATATTCCTATTTGATTTCAGTGAAATCTTTATTGGTGAGCAGTGCCATCTAGTGGGTTGAAAGTGGCACAGGTCTTCAGGGCATTACTTTACCTCGGTGGTCATTATCAACAAGTTGTGAGGTTGTATCATTGAGGAAAGCAGTCTTAACAAACATTGTTCATGATATTAAGTAAAGCGTTAGTGGTGTTTTGGATGCTATGTAATTTCTGATACAATGCAAATGGTCTCACTGTGAAAAACCGCACTACACCTAATAAATAAATATACAAAACAACTATGTGGATCCATCAATTTACTTGCAGGAAACGTCATCTTAAGCCTTGACCTACAGTACATCTCTGCTTCAGACTGTAGCTCTCAAATGTTCTCCTCGATCCCTCCACAAGTCAGAGGGCACATTCAAGTGAGAGGCATCAAGAAAACTTTATTTTCCCAGGGCAGGATTCTAACAATGAACTTCAGCAGTGAACTGGAACAGTGGAAACGGTGCCGTGAAACCTGCTCTAAGTATGCCACTCAGTGGGTCGGGAGACCTAAAATGCAGTTTAAATCAGAGCAACCATAAAAATATATTAATCTCTCTCCTTTGTCACCCTTTGAATATAAATATATATTTAAATGTAATAAAGCAGAACATGCATCAACCATTTGTAACAGAGTGCATTAAATACAATGTAGATACAAACAGTAACTAGGAAAACATCAATATCTAAGTTTGGCATGGTATAGTACATAAAAAGGTTATAAAAATGCTTCAGGCAGCACATGAGAAAAACTGGAGATCAAGCGGCTTGACAGTAACACAGCAAAGACTTCCACAATGTAACAGGCAGCATAGTTTCCAAAAGGCACTTTTCCGACACAGAGAGCTACGTCTCCAGTTACATCGCACAGAACATCAACATATGAGCGGCTGCGGTTCTACACATTCTTCATCGTTCTCTTCCTCCAGATGTCGCAGGGCCAGCAGAGTCACTCCGGAACAGCAGCAGCTGCTATCTCCACTTTGCCGTGCATGTCCTGGTCGATTCTGCACAGACAGATTCGGTGCTCGTCAGACGTCTGGGGCAGACTGGGGTGGAGTCACAGCTAACGGGGCTAGGCTAACTGATTATCACAGTAATAACAGGCTACTACACACTACCGAGGATCTATTTTCTGAGGAATCCCAGGACATGTCAGCCACCTCCAAGTGGCACTAGTTAGATCTAAATCCAAGATATCAAACACAGACGTTATAAACTCGAGTGATTTTATAGTGAACACAAAATACTGTAAGCCATTACTATTTCATCTGATCATGGAGTGGCTGTGATCAGTGCCCTTACACCATTACAAAAGGATTTCAAAGGGAGCGAGAGAATATTCCTCATGATACAATGTGTATCATTGCTCTGTTGCCATTTTTCAGCTGAAACGACTTGACTAGAATATTATCCATGCTCTGGTTCCTGAAAGCACTGAAACTACACAACACAGAACCTCTTCTACCACACTGGGGCCCTCTGCCACGGGCAGTTATTTTATGATATCCTTTTCTCTTCTTTTGACGTTCTGTGACACGTCTGCACATTCATAACTTAACATTAAGTAAGCGCTTGCTACTTATCAGTAATGCACAGATCCAGGTCTGTATAAGCAAGGCTGACAATGGTTTGTGACAATTAAGAAACATCAGTAAGGAGTAGATATGCAGTGAGTCATGCAAAGAGCTGTGAGAATAGACAAGCCAGGTGTTCAGTGAGGGCTAGTTACTGAAGGGACCATGTGAGGACATGGCTATAGTGCAACCACACACCACAGTGACTAAGTCAGACCGCAGTCCAATAGTTCCAACCCATTCCGTTACACAAACACCGGGACACAGGAACATACTTACCGACCATGAACCATGTCATATTCTAAACCTGTATTTTTTATTTTTTTTTAAACGTTCTAGTCAGTGCTCCCCATGCCTAAACCTCCACATCATCATTCTAACCGTTCATGACACAAATTAATAATTGTTTGTGATAGCCAGCAGCATGGTGTAGGAAGAGCATCCAATGGCAAAATAAAAAAAGTACATGGTATGTTTTAAACCACTTACTCACTGGCATGGGATTTGGTTTGTGAAACACTCACCAAACTACCTATTTTTGAAAATCAAACACTCAACCTGCTTGTTAAGAACGCTCAAAGATCAATTTGAAGGAAAATGTGTGATAATGGGGAAGGAAAGTCATTGATTTTTGCCAGAAAGTGACTTGACACTCAAAGCAAAAAACTTGAGACAGACTGAGGTGTATAGTTGCATTCCTAAAAGCCAACCAATCAGTTCATTGTTAGTTTTGTGAAATGCAAAAAAAAATGCCTAGACCGAAGCCCTGGGTGAAAGTGCATATACCTTTTACGGGTTTTCCTATTTTTTTCGTCGTCAAACCTTAAGGGGGGCAGGGAAATGGGGTTAAGGAATAGAGAAAGACAGCCAACAGCAACCAAACATCCAAAAGAGCACCTTAAAACATTTGAGAATTCCTGCTGCCACGTGAATACATCCACATCGGGCTAAGCCATCTCAGACTTTTCAGCATCAGAGTTTTATTCTTTCATAGTAGTTTAGAAAACAAAATCCTCTGGATGCAATTCTGTTCAATTATATTGGATGCAATTCAAATGTTTCTGCAAGTTAAATTACACTTTGTAAGACTTTTAATGTCAGTTCAAATCAAACTTAAGGTCATAGGATTTTGTATATTTCATGTAAATTTGACCAATTTCCTACACAAAACGGCTGCCAGACCTACACACACATCATTCAGTCTTCTTTACCTGTTCGCTTTAGAGCTGCTACATCTTCTCATTTCCCCACTTATGTGACTTTATCGCTAGTCACCTATCAATTTAGTGTACGCTGAAGTGTTAGCATGGAGCCTTAGCATGTTTTCATCAAGTTGACCAAAGGCTCAATCTCCCAAAAACTTTCCTTACAGGCCTCGGATTTATATGACTAAATGTAAAAACTTGTAAGACTGTTCGAGCACTTTGCAGACACCCTTCTATTTCTTTGCAAAGATCTAATCGGTCACAGATACGACGACTGAGATGGGCTTGAAAAGTGCTAACGTGTGTGTGAGTGGAGCATACTTACTGTTTGATACAATCCGGTATGGACACATACTCCATTGGAACCAGTTCTGCCAGGTCGATCAAACTGTACACATACTTGATTTTCTGGGTAAATTTGGAGCTGAGAAATAGCAGGAAACATAAAAATGTGTTAGAATCTAAAAAAAGTTACCCAAGAACATATATATATATTTTTATTAATATTCTCATGAAGATTTAAGTTACCTTATGAAGGGTTTTGTGAGTGCCAGGAGGGTGCGAATAAACCAAGAAGGATGGACGATTATCAAAGACTTCAAGTTCTTCCTTAATCTGTGAAGAAAGAGCAAGAGAAGCTGTCACCAACGCAACAAAGATCTCACCCCATATTATGATGCTGAAAATAAACCAGTGGGCTTTGGATTGGGTCATGTGTCATGTGTCGTGAGTGTGATGATGAACCCGTCTGACTCACCTCCTGTCGATCTGCTGATAACACTTTCTGAGCCAGCCGACAGTCGGCATCTTTTTTCTAGATGTCGCCCCGTTCAAATACACGATCATATAGTTCTCCGCAACCAAAAGCTCCAGTGTGCCGATGACATACCTGAGAGGGGAAAATCCCATTAGCACAGGTTCAGAAATGCGCTCTCACAAGGGGGAAAAAAACAGAGTTCAAATAAATCCTCACTTGAATAGATTGTCCATGATGTATCTGTAATTTGGTTGATTGCTCTCAGGCATAAAGCACACAGCAAACACGATTATGGCATTCAGCCCGTCTCCATAGTAACCTGCAGGGGAAAATCAAACAAAATTAATGTTTCCGTGCCAAAACACAATCTTCCTTAGAACTTTTATTCATAATTCTTTTTTTTCCCATCATATTGAAAGACTATACTGTTATTCACAAATGCAAAATATCTCTCTGGGTTTATTTGAAACTGCCTGGAACTTAAAAGAGCAAAGACACACTTAAGAGCCACTGACCTCCGTGGCTGATAACCCTCTTGTAGGGTTCAATGGCCTTCATGTCCACTCTGTGTTCCTGGTCTCCGATGCGAAACACCCTCCAGCGCCGGCCCTCCTCCCTCTCATCTGAGGCCGAGTACTCCTGCACAGACTCCACGCCCTTCTGCAGCAGCTCTGTGGTTTTCGGCTTGGGCAGATCGTCTACGAGGAAAAGGGGAGCTTTAAATCCGTAGCTTGGTCACTGCGCCCTCTGGATATATGAGGGGTGTCTTGCTTTCATGGAATCACATCTGTTTTAATCAAATCGTCTTTGGATTCCTCAAATCGCTTGACAGTTTATCACAGAATTTTTCAATCCACATGCACTTTCATCACCCGTTTTCAACAAGCACATTCATCACACTTATTTATATCTTTTTCTTGTGACTTCCACCTCTCATTTCTTGTCTCTGAACTAACGCCAACAATAACATCTAAAAGGTCATGTCTCCCTTTCTCCTCCCTTTCAGGTTAAGGTCAGCATTACTGTGCTACACATATACAGTAACGGTATGAGAATAATGACTACATGAGTCACTGTTAAAGTCACAGTGAAATAGAAAATGATTTTTTAACCATGTCAGCTAATATTCTGTCATAACATCCATCTATTTAACAATATCGCCAAAAAATGTTGAAAAATGTTTTATATCAAAATCCCATTACTGTACTTTTACTTATTGGAAAACTGTATTTTTAGAGGTTTCTTCATGGCGTACATAAAAATTCCAACCAATATTACCATCACAGATTTTTTAACAATCCTCCCTCTGCCCCTCCCATCAAATAAAATTCTCTCCCTAACAAACATCCCATTGGTATACAGCGTTGGCCTCTTTTGAATGATCTGTGCCTGCATTACATCCCACCCCAACATCCTATTTCAACTGGAAAAATATGTCAAATTATGTAAGCAAATGCTGTTTCTTTGTAGCATTAAGCAATTATCATCAACAGAATTACGTTGGGGCTCTGGCTAAAATGGGGGGGAATAAACTTCTCCAGCAAACGGTACCACGTGACATTCAAGCTCTCTAGGTTTATAGCATGGGCAACATGTTCAAATAGTCATGAAACAAACCTCAATAAGTCACTGAAAAAAATTGGCAAACCAAATAACACCACCAATGATTATGTTTTGGTTTTTTTTTTTTAAATATGAAGCATGCAACAAGCAGGATGGAATAGAAGTATACAGGACAAACAAAATCACACCAACATACTTTTATCAGGATCTAACGATCAAACAAATGATGTGCAACGTGTATTGTTTCAGTCCGGCTAACTTCTTTGATTTGTGTAGCACAAGATCACGTTGCTAGCGTTGCATGTGTAATACGGCCCCAATTAAAGCATAATTCAGGCGATTTTCAACCTGGGCCTTGTTTTCCTAGTTTTTGCCATCATGACAGTTGATTGTGTTTCAACACTTACTTCACTGTAGAGCTTTACGTGCCTTCAGTTCGCCGGAGCGCTGCTCTGCAATACACACCAAAAGGGTACATACAATCTCCAGCAGCTGAACCCAAAAAGCATTACCACGTCCTTTTAACACAACACTCAAACTGCAGTTAAACATGTCTTTAAATATTCAGACACACTGTATTTACAGAAAATCCAGTATGATAGCATCAGAGTACGTGAACAGTCTACTTGCCATCTAGCTCATACTAGTTTAAGTAACACATCTAACACCTAAAACTATGCATGTGAGTGTTGTTGTGTTGAAAGGACGTGTTTTAATCACTTTTTGGGGGCCATTTGTTGGAGATTGTGTTTGCTGTCTGGGTGTGTACTGGACAGCAGTGCTCCCGGTGACTGAAGGTAGGTAAAGCCTCTACAGTGAAGAATGGGATGAAATTTTGAATACAATCAATCATGATGGCAAAAACCGGAGGAAGAGAGAAATACGGTCTGGTTGAAAATAACCGGAATTATCCTTCACACATTCGTCACATATTTTGTTATATGACACTTGGAATAACTTGTGAACACCACTAATGTAAAAATGGTTAATAACCGGTAATTGCAGCATTATTACACAGATAAAAACAACTTTGTAACTGACAAGTTGATTTTTTTCTCAAACAGGAAAATAATCTGAGGGGGAAAATAATAATGACATGCTCATAAACATTCACTGAAAATAAAATAAGGGAATGCAACACAGGACTCCCCTTGATTTGCTCAAACAATGTAATTGAAGGCGGAACATAATCTGGACAGTTTTGGTTGATTGACTCATGGCCGGGAGAGAACAACGGCTGTCCAGGAGACCTTACCACAAGGAAGAGAGAAACCTGTTGCTGGCCTGCAGCCTGTTTCCAGGCAGAGAATGGAAACAATTCTTCCAAGCGACAAAGAGGAAGGCAGCAGAGTGGAAACACAAAAACAACAAGAGCATATTTTAACTACACTTCAGGCAGTCAACTGCCTAACCAAACTCTTAAGATCAAGTAAGGAACATGCTCGGGAACTGGACCCGGGAATGGGGAGATTCTCACCAGGGGGGGAAATGAGACTTGTGTGAAATGACTGGTGTGAAAAAACAATTGACCTGTGTAAAAAGCCAGTGACTAAACCACAGGAGGGTAAAGCTTTTCCTGAACACAACTCACAACACCACAGACTGCATCTTCTTCCAGCTTTAGCGTAGCTTTGCACGCCTCCCAGTACTTCCCAAATTCAAATCAATCCATTCTTTATTGTTTGCACCTTTTTGTATAGAAACATGACAATGAAGCTGATAAAGCTTTTTTTGATTGTCATTACATAACACGGCGTCCTTACCTTCCCATTCAAACTCGTTGCTGTTGTCTGAGGGTGTGTCTATGTCGTCGAGGTCGAGCTCCGTACTTTCGTCCAGCTCATCAGAAAGAAGAGAGCCCTCACTGCGGTCCAGAGTAAGGCTGATGTCTGGAGCAGTGAGCCTCTTCTTGGCTTTCTTGCTGTGGTTCATTGCATAGCCTGGAGAAGACGCTGAGCCATCAGTGGGTTGTAAATAACATTTGTAAGAACAGTTTCTATTCCCCTGGGTCATTGTAGCAATGCACCATAAACTCAGATCTGTTTGGTTACCTGGTTCTCCCTCTCCAGAAGTTCCAGCAAAAAGCTCATCATCGAGCTCCTCTTCCTCAGGCAGGGGCCTAACAAGTAAACCAATATACAGTAAGGTGAGTCCTTGAACGGTCTGTGATTCGTTTGTCTTTGAGAGCACAGAAAACAAATGTGCGACAACAGCCTACATCAACAACCATGCATGATTGTTTGACAAAATACCTTGGGAAGTCCTCATCCTGCCACTCTTCCTTGAGCTCAACCCCTTCCATTCTTAAGCGCGCCTCTGTTGTGGCAACTGACTCCTGGCGCTCCAGACTGGAAAAAACAAAAAAGCGTTGGAGCATTATTATTTCTTCAATAGTCCCTGATAGCTAAAAGGCCCTCTTGTGCCACAAACTTTCCAAGTTCAAGAGCAAGGGTAGCAGCGAGATTATCTGGAACAAACAAAATCCAAACACATAATTGCTTATCTGTGAACTGTGGCTTGTGACTTGTACAATCCTTAAAGGTGACATGGGCTTACTGCCTTTTTTCAACACTCTGACATACGGAGAGGAAAAGCATGACATGCCTTTGTGGCACCAACTCCTGAATAGATGCTGTGTGTTGCAGCGCTAATCAATACTCAATTCACAGTCCGCCATGTTCATTAAGAATCTCTCCCAAGACCTTCAGCTTTCAACCGGCTCATAATCAGATCACTGGCTTCTTGAAAAGCTTGCAGGCTAAGAAGCAGTGTGTTAAAGGCTTAGTTTGTAAAGCGTAAGGCTACTTACCAATGCTAATCATTGTATCTGTATCTTCGGTGTACAGAGCTCCCTTTGATGCATTAATCACAAACACGCCTGTGCTTGCACTCCCAGACACAAAAACATTCTGAGCATTCAGTGCTCAACATTTCAGAACGTATCAGTTTAGCTGTTTGGTTATGTATAGTGCTAATCTGCATGTTGCATTTGAAATCCAGCTGAGAGAGGGAGAAGTACCAGAGGAATGCGGTTTCTTGAAACTGAACCCTTGCCACCAAAGTGCACCAGAGGCCTGGCTACACGTAGCTGGGGCCAGTCACATATAGGGAGGCAAATTGGTAGCTGAGTGACAGTAAAGGGGGGAAAAAACACGAGGCACTAACTTAGTCGTGAGCTAAAATAAATCCCAGATAAATGGGGGTTGACTTGAGCTGGTTGATTCAGAGAATGTAAACACACATGTTCTTGGTTAAGGTCCCCTTCAAAAAAAAGAATAGCCTCGCCAAGGAAGCTTCAGTCCTCAGACAATTCAGCGGCAGGCTGTCAAGTCCAAGCACTGCAAAATGTTTGCTCCAATAAATATGTGCGCTAACTTGATTTCATCAATACATGTTGGAGCTTGGTGAACCGATTTGCATAACTGAATGTTGATTATGTGCCCATTAGGTTTTCCAAAATGTTAAATCGTAGCACTGTGTGGTTTTTCATGGTCATGACTGAATTAAGATTTCACCAATGCTGGAAATAATAAGAGGGGAATATTATTGGTCGGTATAATTGGCTGGACATGATTCTCCTCTCCTTTCCCATGTCTGCTCCCATGTAATGTTCTTCTCTTTCATCAGCATAATGAAAAGTGTGCTGCGTACTATTATTCTGCCCATGTACGACTTTGATTCCTTCATTTAACACTGCATGCTGGTCGGTCCTGCTATGGAAAAGTTTTGGGTGGCCCTAGCATGTGCCTACTTGATGATATAGATTGGCCTAATTTGGCTTTAGCGAAGCACTCTGCAAGCTTAAGCGTATGACTCTTCTGCCAATAAACGTACTGATGTGATTAGTTTATGATTAAGGGGGCAGAAACAGTCAACAGCAGCAGCACATCAGTTGTTCAGGTAGAGATCAGCTACGTGGGATAATCCCAAGGATCACAGAGAAAGAAAACTCTTATCTGTAAAAGGTCAGGCCAAGTGATGCTATATCTAGCCTATGTGATGTTACTCATAGATAATACTAGTCTACTACACTGGTGACATTGATTTAATACCAGCCTAGATCTGGGTTGCTAGGCCACAAATGGAGGAATGACAGTAGTGGTAGTAGTAAGATTACTCTGCTGAAGGAAACACGATAGATGTAGGCTGGTCTAACTTTAAATTGGAAGGAATATAATTTGTTATAAACACCTTCATCCAACTGACAGTGCACTAAACAACGGCTTTGTCTGAAAACTACAATAAGCAAACTCTGTGTGTGAAAAACAAAGTGCTACATTACACTTTCATTGTACTAAATTCAATGCTGAAACTCAAAACACTGACCCAGTTTAACATCATATTGTTGTTTTGCGACTAGTGTTACCATCGTGACTAATGTTGCAGAGCATTATGGGTAGTCGTTTTACTCTACTTCCTGGATGGCCACTTCTGTATATTTACTCATCAAACCTGGGGAAATTGCATAAGATCCTGACAGTTTAAAAAAAAATCTCAAGTCCCAAAACAAACGTATTTGTGTGCATTAATTGGTCAAATTACACTGGAGCTTCAGTCAGCAGCACCACTTGGGCTTTGAAAGACGGGCAAACAAACAATTAGGCTAAATAATCATACCTTTATGAACAAGGCAAAAGTAGACCCTGGCAGTATTGTTACATTATGTGTCCCAAGTCCAACTTTCAAAGAGGTTTGCCTGTTACTTAGTGATATTGAGAGCTAGGGGGAATCCTGAGCAGGGGATCCTAAGCAGCCAATACTGGAGGGTTGACTCCTGTTGAGCTCCTATGGACTTGTGTGTGCCAAGAAGTCAAAACACTCAGAAAAATAAGTATAAATAACAGTGGACAACGATTTGTCAGCTAAACCATTTTCAAATTCAGTATATTGAAACATTGTACTGATACTGGAGGACTTGAAGATATGCAGGCATCTCAGGATTGATATAATGGTTCAGGTATTACTGTAGTCTGTGAGAAATGTACTCTATCCTTTTGTTTATGGAAAGAGACCACAGGGACTCAAAACTAGTAGCAGCTTTTCTGGTTGAAATCTCCCTGTCATTGAACTGCCTCTACACCCAAAGGATCTGCTGAATAAGACTTTAGTGAAGCTAATATTTTAAGTTACCAAAATGTAGACAGAATAGAAAGGTGTACACATACACACACACAGGCACTACCTTCCATTGGGTCCAGAAGTTGAGCATGGCTGGGGAAGACTGACTGGAGTTGAGCTTCTTGCCCCCGATTGTGTATGTCCATTGTCTGGAGTTGTCCTTTCCTGTGGCGTACCTCCTGTTTTGGTTGGACTCTCTTGAAGTGCCTCTTCGCCATTTTCAACGGTGGAAACGGTGCTGTGTTGCAATTCGTCTAATTCCTCCTCATCACCCTCTCCTGATACTCCGGATGATGAAGGACTTGAAATCTCTCTATTTCCCAGCTCCTCATAAGTCCTGCTGGGTGTGTCGAGATCTGGGCTACTATTGTTTAAATTCATATCACTTACACCCTTCAACACCACTTCACTCTCAATCACATCCGATGCCATGATTTTCCCGTCGCCTAAGTTAGTTGCTTGTGCTGATCAGAGTGAGAGTCTTCGATACAGAAATGTTAAACTAATAGTCCAAACACTGGCTTACTACTTAAGTTATACCTGCTAGCTAGCTAAGCTACATCCGACACAACACAACTTCTTTATAAGTCGGTAGCTAGCGTGCTAGCTATCGTTAGCTGTGCTGCTAGCCAAGGGGACTCTTGTCGTTGACAGCTAACTATACCAACTAACTGCATTTCATATTTGCCAGATAATGTTACATTTCTTACAGGGTTCAGAGACGGTCTGCTTTTTTAAATGCGTCACAGCGCGATCTTAGGAGTCAAAAAAAAGTTAGCCAGCTTTGCATAAGTAGTGGTGCGCAGTGATCTCACTTATCCCTTTCCTTCCTTCCTCTACAGTGCACTCCTGCCAAAGTTGCAAATGTTGCATTAGCTCGCTGGCTACCACAGTTAGCTAACGTTAACGCAACTTAGCCCAGTAATGTTACCCAGTTAACGCCACGTAGAAACTATAAAATCGAGCTAATTGTCAACGTAGACGCAACATTAACACAACCGTTTGCGAAGCCATGTCGTGTATAAAGTCAGTATCAGCTACTTTTACTAACCCGGTTTTCCATTAATCTCTGCGGTACAGTTGCTCGGCAGCAGAGGCTTGGTGTTTGCTAACTGTTAGCCGGCTAGACGTTGTTACTTCTCCTCCAGCTAGCACGAGCTCGTGCACTTTCTTTGAGTTGCCAGTTGTGTCTGAGTATTTCCAGCAGGTTGGTTTTAATACTTTCTTCCGTCATCTCTCAGGCAGATAACAGCACTCTAAAATTTCAGAACGTTGTTGTCCTGATGAATAATTTTTCCTGTTTTATCAGTTGTTTAGCAATGCTTTTGTTTTTGCAGTAACGTTACAATAGTTCTCAAAACATCACTAACAATTTAAGAACACCAGCCATTTTTGATGGCATCACCCGAAAATCTATGGGGTCAAAACAAAATCGATGAAATGTAATGCTCTCTCACTGTAGTTAAAAATCTGTCACATACTTGCAAGGGGACACTGACTCTATTGTTTTTACTGCTCTATTAAAAAATATGGAAAATATCAAACCTGGCTCCCCTGCCCCGTCATAGTTTACTTTCCAACAGCCGACGAGCTGTCACTGCCCTCTGTTGACCGTGAAAATTAACTTTTCCCCCACCGCTAGATTCTCTAAATGTTTCATTCAATAGATTAATTCATTTGTTGTTCCCAGGCTCTAAAGATACAAGCAGGCGGCAGTGGAGCTCCAAGTAGTTTGCTTTGCTTAGACAATCTCCAAAAGCTCTCACCTCTCTCTTTCTAGTCTCTTTTTACTGAGTTATACCTAAACAAATACAACGAGCACTTGTCCCAGTTTGGCCTGGCCCAAACATTAATCGGATGGGACCTCATATGCAAGAAGGTGGATATATACACATGGTTACTGTCTGTGTCTGAGTCACCATCCTCAGACACGATGGGTATGATGCAGTTTGTCTGATTATGTGTTTAGAGTATAATTGAGCAGTATTACACTGGTTGTCCAAGGGAAGCCCTAACCTGAATTGATTGTAATGCAACATTTTGATTGGATTCCCCACATGTGCATGTTTTATGCTGAGCTGTAGGCTATATTAGTAGGTACTTGTATTATCTTGGGTTTCTATTGAGAGTTCTACTGTCCCATAGTCTAAAAGCTCTCAGAGGATTTTCCACCCTGCAAAAAAACAAGGGGAAACATTGAATACTAGTATTTTTTGTTTGTTTGTTTGTTTTCCCAAAATACTGGCTATTGGCAGCTTCAATATAAACAATATCGGTATGGGTATCAGCCTTCAAAAACACATACCCATAGGTCAACCTTGCTTACGAGACACCAACATCAGTGCAGAACACAACAGATAAGTCCAAGTGTCAGAAGTAGTGTCAGATTGTCAGTGTGTTGGTGTGGTAGGATGTATGATGCAGTTTTAAATCTGTAATAGATAAAATTGTGAACTTCACAGTTTAAATTTGAGTAGGCTGACAGTGATTTAGAAGGTAAATTCAAGATAC
Source organism: Beryx splendens (assembly GCA_900312565.1). Taxonomy (NCBI): domain Eukaryota; kingdom Metazoa; phylum Chordata; class Actinopteri; order Beryciformes; family Berycidae; genus Beryx; species Beryx splendens. The sequence goes on from OMOV01117308.1 coordinate 24,642, forward strand.
AGTCAGTATGGAGATTAAAGTTAGGTGTCTTTGTGTGTGTGTGTGTGCGTGTGCGTGTGTGTGTGTGTGTGGTACCTGTAGGCCTGTTTAGGTCACTGTATACAAGCATCCAAATATCAACACTGATGTTGAAAATTGGGGGTGAAGACGCACAGAACACTGAGATTTGACAACAAATAATGATTTTAATTTTCACATTTTTTATGGAAGGACATTAGATTTTTTATTTATTTTATTACATCATTTGTGATGATGAAACTAATTTCCTCCCACAGGTTTTGTATGTGACTCTGAGGCAGCCGTGTGTCACACCAGTCATTCAAACCTCAGGTAGGTCTTTCCTCTGCCATCACTGACTGATAAATCTTTGCCACTAGGTGGAGGCAGATACTTAGTTTTGAAGTCTGGGGGATGCCTTTATTAATACAAATCAGGCATTGCTTTAACTCCAAATCCTATGAATAGCAAGCTGGAGCAAAGTCTGAGATGTTATGAGCAGAACATTGATACAATATTTTTATAATAATAGTTTTAACACAAAATGCTAGATGGGATCCCATTTGTACCAAAAAAGGAATAAAAAATGGATATATTTGCATTTACCAATCACGTTAAATCTGCTTTGTGATTCAGATTCAGAGAGTATTACACTACTTTTTAATTGTGATACTCTCATATCATTATTGTTGCCATCGCCCTTCAAGTGCGGCCTTAACATCAGTATCCATTTCTGGAGAGTAGAGAGAGTGTCAGTCTGATTTAGCTTGTAGAGCATCAACATTGGCTCGGACTTCCTTACTGAAAGACGTCAACTGCAACAAACGCAGCGTAATTTCTCTTTTGGGGACAGTCAGTTTTAATTGTCATGTTTTATTATCAGGCCTTGTGGTGAAAAAGGAAAGACAGCTATAGATCTAATATAACGATGAAGCCCGCTTAATACCTCCTCTGTGTGCAGCGGATCATTCAGTGTAATTTCTAATTAACACATTGCTATTTACTCTGTTGGATCATTAGGCCTCATCACAAAAGGATAATCCAGTCAAATTGAGAGTTTATGCTTCCCTTCCACCTTCCGCCATGGTGCTGTTTGCTAATGAGTCATGTTGCAATTATCCAACAAATAAAGACAAATGTTGCCTGTTAAGCCAAGACAAATCTAGTGAGCCAGTGTATACCAATTAAAACAGAGTTGGAATAATTTATCCTCAATATTTTTTAGATTTACTTCATTAGATTTACTAAAAAATGTCAATACAATGTTAATAGCATTGGAAGTTTGATTGCTTTTGCCTTTTGATGTACATGTAAACTCCGAGCTCTTTTTTATCCTTGTTGTTATGCTGATTCTTTTCACAGTGAGAGAAGAGATCGTCTAGTGTGGCGCTGCTCTGTCAGTTTAGTCTGACTGAACTTGTTTTCTTAGTTTCCAACTAACTTTGCTTTTTCATCACTTCTAAAGTTAATCCTCCAAATGTTTGATGTTGTGTTTTTTTTTGACACAGAGGATGATGAAGTGTATGCTCAAAATAATGATGATTTGGAAGATTTTTTTTTTCTTTTGTTTTGCAAAAAAATACGCTCCCAGAAAAACTCCCATGAAGCCAGAAAGAACCAGCAGAAAACAACCCGCTAATGAAAGTGCAATATTCCAGTGTTTGTGTTTCATCTAGTCTCTGCTCATCACTGTAAACTTCTCTCATCAACACAGGAGTAAGTGCAGTGGAGCAGCTGTTGTTGTGCACACAGGTCTGCTGTAGCCTACCGGTTGGTTTAAATGATAAAAGGTAAAGATGCATTGTCTGGTGCAGGATGTGTCCGATTCCTCCTCTTAAAAGTAATAGCAGAACTCCAGAAGCTCAACACAGATGCTGTAACAGACCCCTCCTTTCATCATGAAAGGAGGGGTGAATGTTATGATCAGAGATGGAAGCTGTAACCTATTTGTGAAGCAGTATCATTAGGGAGGTTCTCTTACCAATTTCCATAAGTGGGGTAGCGGGAAGTATTTAGGCTACTCGAAGTATATCTCTAATGAGAAAAGACAAAAAGGATTCATGTGCATGTTTTATGCAATCTCTTTCTGGGTGTAGATGAATAATTATTTATGATTGCAAAGCCTAAAAGGGAGGCAAGGAGATAGCAACTGCAAAGAGACTGGTAAAAAATTTAAAGAGGAAGTTAAATGAATATTTAAGGGAAGATGAAATATTTAATGGAAACAAATGAGCAAAACATTTAAAACGGCATGATAAATAGTAGTGAGTAGATCGGAAGAGCGT
>OMOV01117308.1:26943-40013 GCA_900312565.1 Beryx splendens
GTGCTCTTCCGATCTCAAGCAGATAGCAACTGCAAAGAGACTGGTAAAAAATTTAAAGAGGAAGTTAAATGAATATTTAAGGGAAGATGAAATATTTAATGGAAACAAATGAGCAAAACATTTAAAACGGCATGATAAATAGTAGTGAGTGTCATTAAAGTGGCCCTCATAATTTGTGCTATTTGCTGCAGTAGCCATAAGGTCTTTGGATTTCAAAGCACACTGACAATGGTGTGAACTGATGCCTCGGCCAATTGTTTGCTGCGTGCCAGTCATTACATGGGCATCCTGGGTCTGTAACCCAGGGCCGACCTAATAGCTGAGAAATATTAGCCTTTGGTTCAGTGTGGTTTGTATTGATGCCACAAGGCAGAAACCATTAATGTTTTACTCGTCTCCTTCAACTTGAGGTTAGGGATCCAAAAAAAACACATAATGATATAAATCCTGAATATGGTTGTAGTGAATTTCTCAAAAAGGCATTCTGCATTAGGATTTAGTACGATGTCAGTGTTTTAGTGTGATAGTGTACATTCAGATAAAAGCCATAAATTTTGCCGTCTTTTCTGAATTTCACCTCACGACAACAAATGAAAAATCTGGAGTTTGTATCCGCACACGTTCATTTGTTTTCCAAATGCGAAAATAATTAAATCAGCAAACAAATAATTATTCAAGTCAATGAGAACAATTATCTCAAAGGCGCCTCTGAGACTTGGATGTGCATACTGAATTGATTAATTATCCTGCTAAAGATAATTGAGTGGAGCTAGATCTTTGACTGCTTCCTCTCAGTATGCTCTTGCCTCCATTTTGATCTCAACAATATAATTGCTATCATCATTTATCTGGGCATCATTGTTCATGATAGTCTCTCAGTGTCGCTTATCACAAAAATAAAGTGCTGAGCTGTGACGACATGTAGAAATTTCTTATCGTTATCTGCCATATTTTAGTTTTGCAGTCACTGTGATCAACCGCTCCATTTTTCTTGAATCCAAAGGAAAAATCTAAAAGTGGGCATGGCTAAACATCAGTTGCTATATTGTCTGACTCTGTTCTCATGAACCTTAGGTGTTGTACAATATATCCTAATCTTTATTATAATGCCTCAAGGATAATGGAGTGTTCTTCATACAGTCTGTCCAAGTTCAACTTTGTCAGCAGCGCTGTGTCATGCCCTTAGTAACCTGTGGACAGACTATTACCTACTTATGAGCCAGACTGCGTCAGAGATCATTACCTCTGTGAATGATGGGAAGGCAGCCGGTGCCCAACAGCTTTATTTCCCAGCTCAACTCAGCGGACGCAGGCTATCACATCCTGTTAACAGTTCCATGGCTCCACCGTAAAGATAGGCTCTCTCAATCAGCTCGCTCTGTCTTGATCGCCGCTGAAGGGCCATCAGTCATCAGTCGCCGCTGCAGGAATCCTCCATATTCACTTGTGATTGACGCCATTTAGATGATCCTGCCAGAATCACAGTGCTGTCACCACCTCTATGGGCCATTGTGCTGTTTTGCGATTAAGGGATTTCATTAAATATTTATATCTAATATCATCATATTCAAGTTCATGTAATCAGTCTTTCACTCTGAGCAAATATTGGTCCGTTTCATGTGGAATTTTTCAAATGCCGAGATGAATTAAGTCAGAGGTTCGGTGCGGAGCTGACATTTTAATCACAGTGAACACAGGAAGACCATTGTCACTGTCAAACTAGATGAAGGTCAATTCATTTGGCGAGGATTTGCTTGTCATAACGTTTTAATCGTTACATCCTAATGACGCGTTTACGTGTGAGATCAGGTTGATATTTTATGTATAAGCACACGTTCTATTCAAGGCCCTTTATTCTATTAACCTGTCCTTTCTTTATTGGATCCTTTCTAAGATAAATCCCATATGGCTTAGCCTTTGATAAATATGCTTTTAGGTCTACCTAATTAATGCATTCCGCTGTGATTTTCTTCGCTTGTCACCCACTCTTTAACCTCGTAGCGAAGGAACAGACTTTTCCTACTCAAATTAAAGGTCCTGGGAGACCCTGTACATGTGTGAGCTAATGATGTAGTGGGCTCTACAACTTGATATCTTGAGGGCCTTGTTGAAATGTTTTCAGAGAAATAAATTATATGACCTGACTATTATAGAGTGTGGATATTTTCCAAGCAAACATGTTTTAGTTTGCATGTCTGTCCTTAGCTGGTACTTACGACCCTTTCCGTTTGATAACCCCAAGGTTTTATTGGAGGAAGCGTTGTGTAATCAATCAGACATCAACTCTGTGGTTAGGTTGTGATGGCGGTTGGAATTTGAAGCACTTACAGTATAGCTGTTTTATAGTGTTACAAATTAATGTTGTTTGATGATTTTTGCAATAGGGCTTTAATCTGCATCGTGTATCTGTGATAGCATGGGCAGCATAGGCTATAAATATTTCTCTGAATTCCATAAAAACTTGTAATCAAAGTCAGCCTCATTTAGATTTATGTGGCACAGACCAACAGTTAAGTCTAATGCTATGGTAAAAAAAAAAAAAAACGTGCTGTCTCCAGTAGATGGCCTGACTCAGTGGTGTTGAGATAGCGTTTCTGAAGGGACACTGGAGGATCCGCTTCCACTAACTAAGTCTACCATTCCCAATACCATCCCCAAATTAATTACAGCAATTCAGCATTTTTAAATGTACCACTCAATTTTTCCTTTTACTGCTAGCATAATTAAAATTTCCAGCCATGTGACCTAGGGAGCATTCATAGATATAATAAATGGGATAAGGTGGTGATCAGCATAGACTCGTGGTATATTACATGATAAGAGAAAGGCCAGCTGTAGTGTGAAGTGCAGCATACTGTATAACATCTATTATGTCACTGAGTGATGGAACTGTGCTGCCCATAAAGTGCAGTAAAAGGCATTACATAAAAGGAAGAAAGAAAATTAATTGATTACATTCATTCACTTGTGACTAAGCATTGATTACATCACGTCAGAAATATTATTTAGCAGCAGTAAGAAAGTCACTCTGTATTTCAGGATCTGTAGCCACGATTATGTATTAAACTGTTCTTTGCATACTATTTTACTGCACCTTTGAAAGAAAATACCACTCCAATAGGTTTTTCATTTGCCTGTCACTCTATCAGAGTCAAACTTTTGTGATTCTCTCTTATGATCTGATACAATATAACCACCATATCTGTTTGACTGAGATCATACACAAAATACACATAAAAAGTGCCACTTGGAGTGATGCCACTGGGAAACTAGTTTTGGTTCCTTCTACAGTCATCAAACAATCAAAGTTGTAAAACAAGTTTTCCTGTGGATAGAAACACAGTTTTCACATGAAACCAAAAGAAATTGTATCATAAGAGCCATTTGTCTTTCCTCATGCCGGTTCCTGATGCCTTACTGGGAGCTATAGAAACTGAATCCGTTGCTTTAAACAAGTTGTTGTCTGACTGTGGTCTTTGTCTTTCAGTGTGTTATTACACGTCTTTGTCTCACTCTCTGTGTCTCTCTGTGTGTTTTTGTGTGTCTTTGTCTCTCTCTGTGCGTCTCCCTCTCTATGTTCTTTTTATTGGCGATGCAAGAGGACTGCAAAGAGACTAGCACTTTGTTTGGTGCAAAGGCTTCTGGGGATCCAAATAAACTTAAACCCCTGTGATGTGTTTAGGCGGTGAAAGACAGGCGGACAGATGTAACTCATTTCTAATAGAAGGCAAGCAGGTTAGGAGAAACTGGCATGTTATCAGGCATAGGCAACATAATACCTTATTGATTCCTACACGGAATATATCATAAATAAGCGCTATTTGCATTGGAATATGTTAGTGCATGTATGGCACTTTGAACTAGCCAGCTGTCACCTGTTAGTGTCAAATACTGCAATCTGGCCAAGCAGGAACACTGGACCGAAACAGGCATTACAGGGTTTGTTGTCTGTTTCTATGGTAACCACACAGGGTGGCTGGTACTAAAACATAGACGGTCTTTGGTACTACACATGCGGGGCAAGGAGCGTCAGGGAGAGGCAGCACAGGCTCATGGGTGGTCAGCTCTTACTGTCAGAAAGCGTGAAGCGGTGGAATTCACCAACAACAACAAAGAAGCCTCATGAATGAGCATGTTATTGTTTCAGATCAGCCAGGGAAAGCTGGACTCAGCAGCGATGGCTGAGCCTGCTGTAAAAAAGATTTTCTTCACCATCTTCACTCACACTAGCCACTAAGAAGAAGAAATATAGGTCGGATAAGTGCAAAGTTTACTGACGTCACATGATTTCTGGGTATTGAAGTCATCAAAATTCAAACAGTTACCTCTTGCTGCCATTTGGGTCTGTCTGTCTGTCTGTCTGTCTGTCTGTCTGTCTGTCTGTCTGTCGTCCATCTATCCATCCATCTTTCTCCATCAATGTGTTTTATTTTTGTATTAAATCATTTTAATTTCTCATTCATCCTTTATTTGGTCAAGTGTAGGTCATGAAGATATACTTCTTATTTGCATTATACAGTAATTCAGAAGAAAAGGGAAAACCATAAAACCCTAAATTGAAATGTGGATTTGCACTGAGGGACACTTGTTTTAAAGGCATGCACACTACCCATAACTCTATAAAGAGTCCTCACAGTATACCAGGTAAAAAATTGCATTTTGACACATCACTGAACCCCAAAACAACTTCACTTTTGTAGAGCCATTGTCAGAACGTCAAGAATCCTTCAAATCAAAGATTCTTCAACCCCAGAGCCTACAAAAACCCCTTTGAAGCACCCTTTTAATTTAGAGTGTAGGAAAGGCCTATTGGTAACTGTCAGCGCATTGATCTTACAAGTACAGTGAGTGAGAGCACAGCGAGTGATGGCAAGAAGCAAAACTTATAATTACTCTTTACTGTCACTTTTTTTTACGATAAATGTTTTAGTAATCATCCACACAAAACAGTAAATATCTCGCACAGACGCTGCTATTTCCCCACTCTTCCCTGGTTTCCGGCCCTATAAAGAATTTATTCACCACTCCAGCCAAACAATGTGACTACAAAAATTCTTTTCCTTGTCTTTTAAAAAGATGAAATATTTTCTCTTCTATGTAATACTCCTCTCTGTATTTCGAGAGATACTGACCTAAAAAGGTTGATCAAAGACTGTTGGAACTCTACAGCCTGCAGCAAGCAATAAATTGGTCCATTCGATGTTTTGCACTGACAAATTATTCTCCAGAGTCCTAACATTCTTGGTAGCAACTCAATTAGCAAGAGACAGATGTAGCAAGATTTCGCATTTATGTTTCATAGACGTTTCAATATTTTATTATTTTAGTGCATGTTGGTATGGACCTCTTTATGCCATGGAAATAATAACTATTTGCTAATTCTCACATAAAGTGATAGTTGTTTTGGTACGTACTGCAGATTTGTGAGAAACTACACACTGTATAAATCCCTATAGGCTTTTACACAATGTTGGAATGGCCTTAAGCATCCTCGCCCTTTTATGTGGCGGTTAAAAGCCAATATTTCTTATTTTGGCTGAGGGGAGACTGATCCTGCTCACTGTCAATGTAAAGAGAAAGCCAGGATGTCGACAAAACAAAGTGGAGAAACCATACCTAAGAGAAAAATCACATGCTAATGTTACCCTTTAACAGTTGGGAAGTTTACATATTTAAACTTTGCGAGACAACTCAATTCATCTCAGTCTAACATGTCACATGAGTGGTTGTCTGATTAATCACTGATAGACGGCAAGAGAAGCAAATAAAAAATACTTACTTAGTATTCAGCCACTGGATTAGACAGATTGTTTAAAATGACTTTTTTTTTGGCTTAGTCTAATTCTGTTTTATTTATCTCATCATATTAGTCTGGTAATTAGAATAGACTGCGAAAAGAGTACCCGTTCATTAACTGTCTGTCAATGTCGATGTATTAGAAACATTGAAATAAATTCACCATCATCTTAGGAAAGAATACTGATTTGCCATCACTGGTCTTCTTCACACAAGGGATTATAGACTATCATTAATATACATGGGTCCCTCTTGTCTATGTTTGGGCGTATGATATTAACCCTTAGAAACGTTGGTGACCTTTTGCATAAAACCATATGGTTAGCAGTGAGCGATCTCCCTGCTTTTCAAGCATCATTTACCACAGAAAGACATGAAAACAGAGGACTTTACAGCACAACTCCACTAAGTGTGTTCAGGTAATAGAAAGAAATATAGAAAATATATAGGAATAGAAAGCAATTCCTCATTGCTTCCTGGATTTTAAACCATATTATGTGTTAGTTTTTGTTTTGTTTTAATTATGAGTTATTTATTATTTCAATTTCATTTTATTTTAAAATTTGTATTGAAGTTTGACTGGACATAGTTGGACAAAACTGTTTATTTGGACTGTATCATACATAGTGGGCATTAATCCTTCACTGTATTGTTTTGTATACCTGTGGTTTATATAGCATTGACAACATAAATATATAATTATATTCATGTTATGAAACCCAAATTAGGCTTTCATCAGAGTGTTCTCCTTTACGTCACAGGAGCTGACCCTGATAAGGTATGCAGTATTTCTAAAGCATCTCTTTAGATACAAACAGCATCAGCTATTTTGTATACATGCTGAGTCTTTGCATGTGGAGGCAGTGGCAAAACACATGGTGCACTTTGTATTATGCAAATATGACTTGAAACCACAGCACAATAGCAGCTTTACAGTCTCACTGTACATTTGCTCAGAACATCTGAGGATAGCAGAGTGCATAATTAACCGCCAATGAAATGTTCCCTCGAGTCAGTCTCTCTGCTTTATTAACAAAGTAATGCAGTTATTTTTAATTGGCCATTTCATTGTTAACCAAATTAGATAAAATGACATGAGGCACATTGTTCAAGAGAAGGACACTCTATTGTCTTCTTTACTTTTGTGTTTCTAATGACGTAACTGTGGTCATGATGAATGAGAGTATATTATCTTTATCAAACAGTAGATATGATCTAAAGTATGCTCCAGGGGCGGAGCAAAGGCTATAAGAAAGTAATGCTTTGGGGACTCCTCTGACAAATAATATATATACTGTACATACCCACAGGTTTACTATGAGGCGTATATTATGTCGATATAGGAGGTGTATATCACTTCGGTCTAGGTGTGTATTATGACATATACTTTATGTCAATATATGTGTGTATTATAAGGTGTCTTTTGTGTTAATATAGGTGTGTATTGTGTCTTTTATGTCAATATAGGTGTGTATTATGATGTGTACATGTCAGTATCAGACTGGAAGAAAAATGACTAGGATGTGAAATAGGAATTGAGATGCCTGCAGATGTTAACTGCAGTACTGAAGCTATGAGAGCTGTCATATGTATATACAGTGCCGATATATATATATATTTATAATTACATAATTCTAATTGTGTTATATATCTTTATATGTATATGTGTGTATATACCTATTATGTATGTATTTAAGTGGGTTATATGGGCCTGGATTTGTCTACGGCAGTTTGATTTCACATAGATGCAAGTGAAGTAATATTTTAGATTATAGTAGTAAGTAGGACTAAAGTAGGATTAATCATATTTTGCTTGTCCATTTTATACAATTTAATGTTTGGCCACAGCCAAATAAAGAAAATGACTGGCTATAGATTGAAATCATGATTTAGGGCCATAATGAGTGGAGCTGCAGAAGCACTAGTGGCTTCTGTAGTAGTTGCGGTACTCATCACAGCCCTAGATGGAGTTGAAAGTTGAATTATTTAGATCAAAGTAAAAGTTAGAAAAGAGAAGTGAAGGCGAAAGGCACCCCTTTGTGGCATTATGTGAGACTTTCTTGAGATTTTCTTGCAGCGTAGCTTTAAGAAGACAACCAGAGGGTTGGAGAGGGGCTGTGAGGACATCAAACAGATCTGCCTTGTCTTGAAGGAATACTGGAGACTTTTTGGTAAGTGGCCCTGTCTTTTTGCTGGCATAGATTTCAGAGTTGGTGCTGCACTTAGCAGCAGGGAGGCACCAGTGGAGAGCTACCTGGATAGCCTTCCTAACCGCAGACCTCTCCCAGAATGGATCATTAGCATTGTGCCAAAGATGGATGGCAACTTTCTGCACGAGTTGCTGGCCGCCAGTGTAAGAGCAGGGGGCAGTCTTTCCTCTGGTCCCTTGGCCTGCCTGCTGACCTGCTCCTGGGTCTTAGTTAACATTCAGAGGGCCCTGACCTGAAAAGCAGGCTTGGCAGCAGAACCAAGGTCCCATCCTCCCCAAAGAAATTAGAGGTGGTAATCTTTCAGGAACAACTTGCTAACCTTCCCAGACCATGTAAATGTAATAGATGCAGCTGATTGCCCTGCTTCTGTACTCCAGCCCCTCTGTGTCTCCCTGTCACCGGCCACGGCGGCTTGTGTCCAATTTGTGTGTATTTGACAGCTCAGAAGTAACAAATGATGGCCTGGGCTAAAAGAAGGTTACATTTAACCACAGCACAGGTCAATGGGGTAGGAGGCTGACTGCTAAATCATTGTCAGGGAAACTAATGATGCAACATTATAAGACAACAGGGCACAGTGAAAGATAAAGTGCAGCGTGTCATACTGATACTATAATCAACCAATGTCTGTTTCGACCCCACATTCATCTTGATTTTGCATAGACATTCACATATTCTACTTCTTGCTGAATGGAAACGCTTTGGAATTCCATACAAATAGCTATTTATATAGCTGGATCCTTTTGTGTAGGATTGGAATATGATGGCATTATTGTTCCCGGCTACAAAACATAGTGACATTGAAAAATAAGGGCCATTTGGACACCCCCGCTGTCAGAAACACTATCAGGAATGTTCAGTTCCACTTTAAAATACAAAATACACTTCGTCAACGATTGCAAACAAATATTTAGAATTGCTGCGTCTAAGATCTGTTACACCTGCTGTAGCAATTTCAAAAACACACAGCAAGTCTGCATAACAAACAGAGAAAGAGCCTGGGAAGCAAAGGAGTAGTTGTGGCATCTTGACAAGTCTTTAAGTAATTCCTACAAGAACAAACACCCCTAGGCTCACTTGCTTCATTGCTTAAATCAAAACAGAGAATATATGCAGCCTATAGGCTACTAAAGAAATCTTATAAGTAGTGTCCACAGCTTTATATCAGCCTTTGTCAAAGCAGTTTTAATTTATGTATAGTCTTGTCTTCACCGAGGAAAATATAGTCTAATTTATTGATGTAAACGGCATAAACAAAATGAATTTGGTCACCATTGTACATGAGTATCAGCACTGTGTGATTATTAAAATTTTATTATGACTCCGATTGTGATTTAGATTTTTCTTTTACCATTTTTTTTTTACTATATACAAAATGTGTTGTTCCAGAATAACTAGCAAATATTTTCTAGAAAAAACAACAACACAGTGTAGTAGCTAATAATAACCATTAGTACAACAACCCAGCTCCATGTAGCTGGAGGTTATGTGGACATGGAGTGTCCAGGAAGCTCAAGGACAGCTCACACTCCCAGATTAAACAACATTCACTCTCTGTCAAATGCCCAGCTCCCAAAACTGCCAAGCCAGAGGAAAATGAGCCCCCACACGACCCCGGCTGTGGATGACAGGATAAAACACAAGACAGTTGTGCCTGAAGGAGACCCAGGATAACGAAATAATCTTTAATCTCTGTCCCTTCAAGGCACTTTCAACACCTGTTATTCTTGATGGCACTGCGAGAGAGGGCAGCACACAGATTCATTTTAAGCCTGGTAATTATTACACTAATTATTCACTTTGGTGTGGGGTGATTACCAGTCCTCGTTCAGGTGAATACTCGTCCGCTTGCACACCAGCTGAGGCCAAGGCAGCTCGATGGAACAGTTGTTCCACTCCTTTTTCCCTTGCAGATATTTGACCTCTTGTCGTGTTTGCAATCTGTACTAGGGGGGGGGGAAGGGAGAAAAACAGCCAGAAACTTTTAATTGCTCAACAGAAACAGTAGTGAAAGACACAGGTTTGGCCATCTGTTCAGTCTACTCCGTCTCTTTAACAGAGAAACTTCCTATTTAAACAGGTTGCATGGTTCCCACTGTTCTGTGTGATGGATCTACTGGGACACGTATCTCAGAGCGGAGTTGTTGCTATGCAGTACCGTGTAGTGATGAAACATTATTTCTGTTAAATCACTGGGTATGTAAATGATCCATAGTATTTTTTTTCTCCTTCTCTTCAATAATTAATGAATCAAGATGTATTATTTTCTGTTTAAGGAGATGTATTTATAATTAGAGCCTGGGGGCCTGAAAGCCTTTAAGACAAATATTTCTGCTCTTTGACTAGATTTAATTCAATTAGTAAAAATACAACATCAAATACTATGCCTGCATTAATTGATGTTTCATGTTAAAAACGAGTATCATGAATATTGCATCTCTGTTCATATGACAGCAATTATCCCCTAACGCCGAAAAACAAAAAGTGAATTCCGTCTGTTGTAGGGGTGTAATGGTAAGATGTGGATGAAAAAATGATTAACTCTAGGCCTTAATGTCCGCGTAATCACTAGACTATTTTGATATAAAAATGCCGCTTCACAAAGGACATGATATAAATTATGTAGCAAAAATATGAAATGATAAATATTACAAGCTGGATCAGAGGTCATGTGACAGTGAAAGCAGGGCAGCAGAGCATTTAGCCTTCCCTTTAAAAAGTTCTCAAGAAAATTGTTTTATGTCTGGATCATTTCCTCTCAGCATTATGACCTCTGACTTTTTTTGGCATTTTGTGCTTTAGCATACCGCTTAACGCAGGGATGTAGCCGATTAAATTCAAATGGCGCTGACAAGTAACAACAGAGTTCATGCAGTGGTTTAGATTTTAAATGTAGTTATGGATTTCACCAGAAACGTCCACAGGTTTGCCTGCACATTGAGGTCACAGAAAGCCAGGAGAGGGGAGGGAAGATGGGCAGCAACAGGGTTTTACTGGTGTTCCCACAGGCTCTGGCCTTTACAAACCTTGATTACAACTGCTGTAATAGAGACCGTTTCACCTGAATAGGATTTTCTCATTAAAACACATTGAGCGAGAGAGAGAGAGAGCGAGAGGGAGAGAGAGAGAGAGAGAGAGAGTGAGAGAGAGAAGCACAAGAAGTGAGTGTGAAGGAATATCTATCTAGATAATAATAAAAATAACAATACACTTTATTTCTATAGCACTTTTCTTATACAATTAAATGAATAAAAGATGGATGACTGTATTCTTTGCAACCTATGCTTCCTAAAGAATATCTTCAAAAAATATATTTATCACTTGCAACACAATTACTTCCCTAAAACTTCCCATGATGCAAATGTGGAAGCAATGGAGGAAATGATTAGCAGCCACTACAAAAACCTTGATGTTGCATATTAATCTAACCAGCAGTCCTACATGATGAATAGAGAAAGAGAACAGTAACATGCCCACACATTCCCTGAATTTACTCACCTGCCTACTGATAACCTTGAAGAAACTCAAATGACAAAGCAAATCCTTTTGAAAGTTAGAAAAAAAACAGTGAAAAGAAATGTAATTCTTTGCCAGGTTTTGTAAAGGTCAGGCTTCACTGTCTGTGGAAGCGCAGCTCAAATATAAATGCTCTGTAACACCGTTTCTGCTGATTGCTTTACTCTCTAGGCAATGTCAATTTTGTGGAAGCACTTGCAGATTAAGTCGGCAGGACGTCAAGGGCCCTTGTAGATGCTGCTGTCTTGCCTTAGTGAAGGGTCCGAAAGCCCTTGTCTATTACTGGAGACACCCCAAGGACAGATGTTTTAGGCTTAGGGGGGTGATGGAGAATAATAGCACATTAGATTCCTAATGTCTCTCAGATACAGGACTCGGGGGAGACAGAACTCCTGGGTAATCCAAATTCATCTCTCTCTTTCTCTCTCTCTCTCTCTCCCTCATTTCCTCCTTTCTTCTCTTTCTTAGCTCTATCCGGAGTTGGGTCCTCTCTGCCTCTTGAGGTGCTGAATCCTAGCCCGAAGCTACAAGCTACACAGTCCATTCATCAAAAGCGTGACCCTCTCCAGTGAGGGACAGGATGCTATGGACTAATGAACTCATTACATGGTATGAACGTTATGTGTGTCATACCTCTGTATATACACAGGGGAGGGGATTCTTTACACATAGTACAAAAGCCAGCACAACAAATAAGACATACATGCATCACATTTCAACGTGAAGAGAGGCGTCCGTCTCTGTCTAGTGTGTGAAGGTTGTGCCACCGTTGTCGTTGTCCTTGTGCTGAATGTGAAATGGTTCGATTAAACACAATACAGAAAGACTGTTAGGCTGAATGTCATGGTGAAGTACCAGATTTTACACTGGGGTGATGTAAAATGCTGAATGAACACTGTTCGCACACGCTGTTGCCTTTTTTTAAGTGATGGTCAATGCTGGGGCTCTCAAGGGCAAAATGAGCAACACATATACATGGAATAAAGTGGGTGTTTTTGTTTTGGTGTGAATGGGAACCTGCTGAGGTAGAAGTTTTGTTTGTGTATAATCAAATTCATTCAATCTTTTACCAACGCTTTTCCCCTACTAGGCCTTCAACCCTTGTAAATATACTGCTATAAAGCTAATATGTAATGAACAGCACAGTGATAGCATTACCCTCTGGAGTTTTTTTATTGTCATACATCATATGTAAATTGGGGATAAAGGGATTTTCATTTTTTTGTCCCGGCGTGAATGTTGGGTGTGCTAAACACATGCTAGTGGATGTATTCCCTGCCCCCACACCCCTCTCCACCAGCGTCGAGCCCCCACCCCCGACCCCAACCCCAGGCCAAGGGTACACCTTGATGAGTGAAGAGGGAGGCTAATTCAGTCCTCAGGCTTAATTAATCCTATGTCTTATTTGATGAATGACTCCCAAATTGTGCTGTAACAGTGGTATTTTTTTGTGTGGAGGGGGTTGCGGAGCAGAGAGTTGACACGCAACTGGGAGAAAGTCAAAGCGGGGAATTCCGAGTGGCTGGACTACTAGATATTGTATCCATG
>OMOV01117309.1:13357-31334 GCA_900312565.1 Beryx splendens
TTGTGATGGATTTGTTAACCTGTTGGAGAGAGAGAGGTGGTGTGTGTGTGTGTGTCTGTGTGTGTGTGGTGGGGGGGGGGTTACTGTGTTGCTCACTTGTTCACCTGCCCTCAAGATTTTTTCTCCATCAGTGTTAAATTAGACAACACATTATTTAGGGGGAGTGTGAGCCTGTGAGTTCAAAAAGCCTCTCTCTCCTAAAACTTATATGCCTCCATTAGCATTATTTCATTCTCTGATCCTTTCCTCATTGTGCAGCTGTGCAGATCCATGATTATCCATCTCAAAGCCTGCCATCCCATTTTTATCCTCTGTGAAAGGTAGCACTTTGTATGTGATTGAACTATGTTAATTCATACAGGATTTTTTCGCATAATAGGCCTTTTATCTTTCTGCTTCACGGTGAAAGTTCACACTTCTGTTGAGTTTGTTGTTAATATATTATGATCTCACATTGCTCGATATTACATTATTCTTTCATTTTCAACCATATATAACCAAAAATTTCCATGATTATTGTTCATATGAAACTAGTCCGGCATAATACATGGTATAATTGTGAGGGTTTCTGCATTTTTCCCCTCAATATTGCCGCAGAAATGGACTCTATTTCATATTGTTATTCTCTTTTCTCCTCTCATCTTTCTCCCATTTACATTTTTTTTTCGAACAGTGTGTCTCTTTTTGCATCGGCGTACTCTTTCCCTTTTTACATCTGTCAGCAGCTGCGGATCATGTGTAGTTTTATAGGATGATTTGTGTTGTGGAGTCATCTGTTACCGAAGCTAAATGATGAAATGAGAGTGAGCTGCACTGTCTTGTCTGTATAATGAATTATGCAGGGGGTCAGGGGCCTCTGTTTTGGTTGCAGTTGACAGCACAAACATGGACCTCAGGTAGTACACTCATCAGTCCTGCTGTTTCTCACCATATGGAGTCAATGAACTGGGAACCCCCCCTCCTCCTAAAGAACCCATCCCCATACACGCACACACACACACACACACACACACACTTGCACACCCGCTCGCAAAGCTCATGATTGCACATAGAGATAGATAGATAGATAGATAGATAGATAGATAGATAGATAGATAGATAGATAGATAGATAGATAGATAGATAGATAGATAGATAGATAGATAGATAGATAGATAGATGTGTTGATAAAGGAGGAAGCTAAATTTTTCTTATTTCATACTTCTTTAATTTCCCAAAATTACCATATTAAGACATAACAAACAACATCTTGCTCTGACACATTTAATCTGTTTTGATTGAGGATGCTTGTAAATACCTTACTGATTGATTTCTATACCAGTGAATCCTAACTGTATAATTATATAAACAAAATAAATAAAAAAGTAAAAATGTTATTATGATTTAGTTAGTCATGATTAGTACCATGGCACGTTTCAAAGCCAATAACTTTAAAATAGGAGGGCTTCAATTCATTCTTAGTAACATCCAAGTCTGCCAAAAAATGTGATGTCATGTAATATCACTAAGCCTAATGCACTTGGTTTACATGTGGCAGGAGTGATTACATAAGGCAGAGTGATTCACAACCTGTAATATCAGAATAACGGAGAGACGTGTTGGCTCAGACTCCAGAGCCTGTCCCCACCTGATGGCCGCAGAGGGAAACTACCTCTCACTTTTGTGTGTGTGGTATTTTGTGGAAAACATAATCAGGTGGGGTGGGGAGTCTGTGGTCAGTGTAAGAGAGAGCGTGTCCTGTGTAAAATCCACGGATCACTTGTCAAATGGGCTTTATTTGTTTCTTTATTTGTTTTGTAATAAAAGTGGCATTCTGTCGTCCCTCTTTCGGCTATTTCAATTTTAATTGAATGAAAATATCCATAGACAAATTGAATTACATGTCCCCGCCTATGTACAATTGAGATATCTGTTACAGATGATGTGCCGTATAATGAATGCCTAATTTATGTAATTAGACCATTAAGCGTAATCCGAGCATATGTTGTGAATGCCCTGAGGTCTTCTTCCAGGTACTCCCTCTGATGTCATCCAGAAACCACTAATGAGCAGGCTGCACGGACAGCAGCCCCGGTCTTTGACAAAATAAATAAAAACATTTATGTAAATATGAAAAAAAAAGTTTGATAGTTACCTGGCTTATGCACGCGCTCATATCAGTTTGAAAATGAAGATTCGCGAGCGTGGGGGAAGAATGCGCGTTCACTACTGATTTCCTTTGGTGGTCTAAAATTCATATTCAAGAGGGCAGCGTGTGAAGTTGGCCTTTAAGTAGTGTGAATATCCCCTCGTAGGCTGAAATCGCCCGCCATTGAGAAGCTTCTTATGAGAGCCCTCTGCTAATTAATTGTCATTCTGCTGAATATTCATACCTTATCATCAGCGCGTCCTTAATTGCACCGTAAAACATCTCTGGGGGCTGAAATCACCACGGACTTAATTAGAAGCACAGGCCTACTGGTTGGAGAATTACAGTAGACCTATATGCCAGACAGCGAACTGTGGGTTACCTGCCTCCTCTCACAACGGAGCGCCTGCTTAACACAGGGGCCAGCAGACAGCAAGGCCCTTTAAATCTACAGCCTCGTTGTGCTAATCATGCATGATAAAAATGGAAATCGCGGGTGAAATAAATAACTGAAATGGGGAAAAAATGCTCTCATGGTTTGCTTAATCTTTTAGAATTGCATGGGGATGCCAAATGTTTGCTCTGAGAAAGCAATTCACACCTCTAGCGAAGTGCAATCTGTTTATTCATTGGTTCTTTAGTAAATCTACATTGCCCGAAGTATGCGTGAGGCAACCTGCTCTGTGGGATTTAAAAAGTTAAAGTTCATAAAGCCCCTCAAAGTGCTGCACCTTGACTGCTGTGAAGTTGGCATCATAGGGAAATCGCCATGAAAATTAAGCGACTTTTAAGGTCCAAAAAGTTGGACCACTGCTGGCTGCATTTCCAAATTTTATAGGCTTAAATAAATATTGTGATCATCATCATAATTGTTAGGCGTACATGCCGTATGGGCCACATCCAAATTAATTTCTGGATTAATTTATGTTTACGCACACTATTAGGCTACAAATTAATCCCTTGACTAAAATTTACGGTGTTTGCTTACGTAATAAGCATCACACTCAACTTTTAAATTTCTCTTAATCGTTCCTGAATAGCAGAAGTTTTTTCCTCTGCATGGGTCTGGGTGGCAGCATATCTCAACTTGATTCAGTGTGACAATATTGTTTGGCTATCATTCGCTGCTTTAGGATGAATGGCATCGATCCTCTTTTAACAACATTTGTTTCCTATTGTGTTTGGGGGTGCAGCGGCGGAGGGCAGACGTGTGAAAGTGGCTGTTTGATTCTCTTTTTCATCCCCATGACCTCAGCCTTTGTGTCTCGTCACCCTGGGAATGTCACGCCTCACTACTCTACTTTAAGATGTTTCAGAAAGTGCCCTTTGTTTTCACTTCTTTTTCTTTCTCTTTTTTTTTAGCCTCACACAAAATTGTTCTTGGTCCCCCCCGCTATAAAGGATACTTCAGACTGAGGCACGGTTCACAAGTGCAATGCAATTTGGCTTATCCCAACCTTTGTTCGGGTCCCTACAAATGACCAAACATAGTACAGACTTGATCTACTGCTGCTTGAACTCAGGAGTTTGGGAGCAGCTAAAAACCCTATTCAGATTCAGAGTCATGGTGGTATTTTCAGTGTGTGCATTCGACAGGGACAAAAGGCCTACCAATATCCCATAACCCTGCAGCCCAAAAAGCCACACCGTCTGTGAGCAGCGCAAAAAAAAAAAAAAGAAAGAAAGAAGAAGAAATGCGCACTGCTCCTCGGTGGCTCGGTTGGTTAATGCGAGTCCTGCAGGTTAACTTGCAAGACACATATTTGCATGACAGCAACTGGCCACTTCTTCGGCGCAGATATGAACGAGTGAAACTGATCACGGGTCAGGTGAAAGCCTATAATTAAAGGATCACTTGTGGAATATATGAGCTTTGATTATTTCCCCTCACGCACATCTAATATTATTATATCTATTTGCTTGACACATGCCTATACGGTATGATCAGTCCATATTAATCTCCCCATAAGAGTTTTTATTCTAGCAGAGCAATGTGCGCTGCTGTAATTTACAGCCCCAGACGGATTTGACTGGTCTGTGCAAACGGCTATATTAATCTGAGTGAAACGAATTTTAGACTTTTATAATGAATGGGCTGGATGTCAGAAGGTGTTTGATACTTGGCGCTGTGTTGTCATTATCCACGGTGCTGCAGATGGGTCGACAGGGCCACTTCCTTTTGGACAAAACATTTTCAGCTGGGCGTAAATAGGAAATGACAGGTGTTAAAAAGGCACTTCGGAGGAAAAAAATAATAGGAAAGCAACTGCATGCTGGAGATGTTAGGCTTTTTTTTGAGTTGTGGGGGAATTATAAGGAAATCTAGACTTTTCCCCCCCTTATATAAAATTCTTTAGAAAAGCCTGTAACTTGCCATATATAGACTACTGTAAACTGTGGCTTATTACACATTTACTATATAATCACAGGACAATTGCTATGCCTGTTAAGCATTTACCAAGCCTTAATAATCACAGTAAGATGTTTTTCTCCTGTTTCATGGGTTTGCAGACAGCATCTTGGAGAGATCCTTACAAACATCTTACAACCGGCGGGACGCTGTCCTCTCACTGATTTCTGGGTCAAAATAGCCTGGTGTTCCCGCTTTGCGCTTCTATTCGTAATCCGTCAGACTGGTGATGGGGTGCATTGTGGGTTTATGGAGGGAAATTAGCATAAATTATGAGCAAATCTGCGTGTGCGTGTGTGTGGTCCCTGGCATTGTAAACCCTCCAAGCGGAAAGGTGGCCCTGGCCAAAAGCTTGAATAGCCATAGCTCAAAATAGGCTTCCCATTTGGTTTTCACATTCATATAATTGACTTATGGATATTTTATACAGTTTTCACCACACCATCCTCAAGGGTTTATTTGCATTTCTGAAGTACTTTTCAATCTTCTTTACATAAACACAATAGGCTTGATTGCCTCATGAAGTTTCAGTTTGAACAGCATTGTTTGCATTGTGCTGATGTTTTTATATCGTCTGCTTCCTTTGCTCAGCTCGGAGCAAAATTAGCTGAGAAAAACTAATAGTCGGCTTGTCAACAAACTTGCTCATGGCAAATCATTTTGCATTGCGTGTGCATTTCGTAAACAATATTAAACAACAATATTATTATATATTCGAAATAAATGAACATATTATTTCGTTCAGTAAAATCACTAGATATAGCTGGAGATGGTGCCAGTTCATTCAAATCCACATCATATTAAAAAGATTTACCGAGGAGCAAATGAGCAGGTGCTGCCTCACAGTTTACGCACGGCGCATTAACCTTTACGAAAACTACACATTACACACAACACTGCACACATATAAATAATTTTAATAAATCCATGTTTTAGATTATACAATACAGACTGACAACAGCACAGATCACTAAAAGCCAATTGTATATCAATAAATTGCAATATGCCCGATAATTTCCATGTCAAACACTCCATTTCATATTCCTTTTACATTTGTGGATTGCAACTGTAAAGTCCGCTGAAGAAGTATGTTAGCGCATACCTTCACACACTGAGTGCCATCGCAGTTCAATTCCGGTTGCCGAGCCTTTTCACCCCTTTTTCTGTCTTCAAATGGAAATGATTTCTATTGGCCCAAGGTGTCCATGTAAATAGGTGTAAATGAAACCAGATTATGCCTTCCTCCCAGCCCCCTCCTCCCATGGCAATTGTCATGTGATAGCAAAGAGGTGGCACATTAATGGAGCGCCTCTACAGGGGTCTTTTCTGCTCATGTCACTACATAAAACTATCAGATGGTTAGAGGAAGGACATGGAGGCATCCACTTAGCTCGTCTTATCAAGGACGCCAGATGAAGCCTATTCAACTCTGCTAGCGGGACAAGCTGACTTACTTTGCAAGAAAGACTTACAGCGCCCGTCACTCCATAAATGTGCATCGTCCGACCGCCTGCAAACTCCAGAGGCGCTCAACCTGTACCGGCTCCACGCAGGTGACTCAACGCAGCTCCGGCTTTGCGTGCATTTAGACTATCTTCTTCCGCGGGTGTTTTCATGAAGAGTGGCAAGCCATCGCCCAGGAACTAACGGAGACTAAATTTTACTTTTGTGAAAAATATCGAGGATGCCTCGTCCAGGGAGAAACACTTACAGCGACCAGAAGCCGCCTTACTCCTACATCTCCCTCACTGCCATGGCGATCCAGAGTTGCCCAGAGAAGATGCTTCCTCTCAGTGAAATTTACAAGTTCATCATGGATAGATTCCCTTATTACAGAGAAAACACCCAGCGATGGCAAAACTCTCTGCGACACAACCTGTCCTTCAACGACTGCTTTATCAAAATCCCACGGCGCCCAGATCAGCCAGGTAAGGGCAGCTTTTGGGCACTGCACCCCAGCTGCGGAGACATGTTTGAGAATGGAAGTTTCTTGAGACGCCGCAAACGGTTCAAAGTGTTGATGGCATCTGATCATTTGGCCCCGAGTAAGCAATCAGATGCTGCCCATTACCTTCAACAGCAAGCCAAACTAAGACTCAGCGCGCTGGCGGCCACTGGCACACACCTCCCGCAGATGTCCAGTTACAACCTCGGAGTGTCGCAGTCATCAACTTTTAAACACCCGTTTGCCATTGAGAACATCATTGCCAGAGAGTACAAGGTCCCGGGAAGCCTTGCGTTTTCCACCATGCAGTCCATGTCTGCTGGGTATCCCCTCCACAACCAGTTGACTACAGCCTGGCCCCATATGTACAACACCAGCGTGATTGACACCGCGGCCCCAATTTCCATGGCAAGCAGCGACTACAGTGCCTATGGCATGCCCATCAAGTCCCTCTGTCACGGGGGACAGTCGTTACCGGCTATTCCTGTGCCAATAAAGCCCACCCCGACCTCCATGCCCGGTTTCTCGGCGCTACCTCCACACATCCCCGCGTTTCTATCCAACTCCCCACAGTCTCTGAGCCCGACGTCCCCACAGACAGCAACGAGCCAAAGCAGCCCCGCCACGCCGAGCGAGACTCTGACGAACCCCTCCACACTGCAGTCGGTGGCTGTCCATTGACCAACGATACAGTGAACTCTTCCAGTGTCTGACTGTCGGCTCCCAGGCCCCTTTTACCAAACCCAAAGTTTATATTCTTGTCGGGAAAGATACTATCAAGGCGAGAAGTTGCGTTGCGTATCGATTTATTTGTGTGTGTATTGAATGTGTCGCTTTAACTTGTGTAGAAGTTCAGCACAGAATCGCACAGCGAAGTATTGCTCTTCAAAATATAAATTATTTGATAGTTCTATTTTTCAGTTTATTGTAAAATGTGGGTGTTGAAAGTGGGGCCACTGAGAGGATGGAAGAAAGTTTGTTTGGCACCATCAACTATGATTTGAAGTGCTTGCAAATCCCATGACAGATTTTCAGTTTGATCAAATAGCGAAACACTTTTGCACCGTTTCTGTGTGACCACTGTAATGTCAATGAAATTGCGAGGCAATGATTCTGTGTTTTTGTTTGCTTTTAATACTGGAATGATGGTTAAGGGTATACCAAATAGGCATAGGGGTTAGATTTGTTCTTGCCATCCCTGTAAAAAGAAAGCAAACAGAATTATGAAATCTTTTCAAAATTGAAAAGTAGTATTGTCAAATGTCCTCAAATGCAAGATGTGAATATTGCAAATAACTGATACTGAAATGTTGTAAAATGCACTTTTTAGTTTTATGTTTTAGATATCTATTTTCCAGAAAATGTTCTGTGAAGCATTTAATTTAAAAAGCTGTGGTGACCATGTGTATCAGATGCTGTAAATTTGTACTTTTTCTTTTTAGGTAAAGCATGCGTTCTAAATTTGTGTTGTTATTGTTGTTGTTGTTTTGTTTTTGTTTGTTTATTTTTTGCAAGCATGCGTGCTTTTGAAAAGTGTGCAAATAGTCTGCAATGAATTGGAAAAAAAGCTGGTCATCAAAATATTTTCTCATTAAAAGTGAAGTAAACAATCACAATGTTTCTGGAGATTTACTAAGGAGACTATTATTATAATAATTATTATTACTATTATTATTATTACTACTACTACTACTACTACTACTACTACTATTATTACTGAATGTGTTAAAATAAAAAAGAAATACTTGATGGCAGTATTTGATAGCATTCTTCAGTTTTTAATTGGAAACAATTATTTTAATGCAGTGTTTCCCATACCGTAACTTGAGAGCTGTGTGAATTGAGAGTGTGAGAGTCAAAATGCTGTGCAGACATGAAGCTGCTGGGGAAGCAGTGGGAGAGAAATGAATCGCAGTCGATTAGGATGCATGGAGTTGCCATGCCATGGTCACAGCGCAGACAACTGGGCTCATTCATCAAGCTGTAGGCTATACACAATTAAGCCCAACAATAAACATTTAGACAAGCAACGCATACAGCAAGTTATGGTAGGCCTATGTCTAAATTAATCATAATGATATTAGGGTTGCATATTTTTCAGTTCCACAAATGTCAGAGGGTAATTACATATAATTGCCATACTGGAAATGTTACCATCCTGACATTAGCTGACATTATAGACCTGCACTAAGTCTGCCTTTTCTATTAATTTCATTTTATTTTATTGTTTTCTTAGTTTTACTCATCATTATTCTGAGGATAGACGGGGTCATATTTGTAATAAAATAGGCTACTGCTCAGCACGAAATACATTTTTAACACTCACTTATTTGATTTGTTTTCAGAAAGGCTTAAACCAAAATAAAGCGCTTTATCTGCTTCCCCCCATAGAAAGCAACAGCCTATCTCGGGGTATTAAACAAATACATTAGAATTTCCTCACTTTATGCAATCGAGTAGATCAAATAAAGGGTCTCCGGCCACTTCATTCTCCCTCATTCACTTGAATTGAAAGTGCAAAGAATTGCAAACTTAGGCTGGGCCACCAATGTAGATTTAGCCTTTTTTTCAGCAAGACAAAAAGACTGATTTTTCACAAACACATTGCTGACTGGGGAACTAGGAAACGAGCTCCGAGACCCTTTTGGAATTTAAATCCACCCCTCCCCCACGGACTGTTTGTACAACAGTGTTAGTTTTTTCCCCACTTTGTGCATTTGTATGTATAACATTAATGCTGACTCTGGATGATTAAATGTATTGAAGTTGCAACGCTTGTTTCCAAGCTTTCATTTTAAACCTGATATTATGCTGTATAGTCAGGACAACTACAATTAAACCACATTAATAGACAATTAAGCTTTTTCACTGAGCGCATTTATATGGTAATTAGCCCACTTAAATAGAATAACATACCTGTTTGTCTGGTAGGAAAAAAGGCAACAGTACTCCTCATATAGAACATGCCAAGTAAAGACCCTGTTGAATTCACAATATACCAAGGAACTTTTATAAATATACTTTTATACCAATTTAATATTTATTTATTTTTTAGCTAATTTTTTTTGATTGAATTTTGAGTGAATTTCACTGCATGCTTAGTTTGTTTAATGTGTTGTTTTGTATTGTTAACAGTAAAGAATCCCTTATGTACACATGGATTTAGGTTATATAGAGCTGATTTTTTTGAAGGACTTTTTAAAGAATTGTTCTGTACACAGATGCAGTCCACTTGAAAAGCAACATCCAGTCATGCGATATTTTAAGACACAGCGGTTCAGATTTTAGAATAAAATTACACTTAATTGCACTTGAGTGGTTTCTATCTGGTGCCAGTGTTCGGTCTAGAAAAATGCAAGACTGAACATGTGGTTCCAAACAATTTTACACCTTCAGCTTCACCTGAATAAAAGCAAAGGAATTGGCAAACTAATTGCACCGCCTCAGTGAGTAGATGGGTGGAGTAAAGCCATTGGTATTAAAAATAATGTTACAGGATATAACAGCTCAGAAAGAGGGAGACGGGAAAAGAAGCCTGTGGTTGAGATACTGGAGATAGTGAAATCCTGTAAAACAGATCTCAAACCACTGCCACTGAAAACTCATCACTCTGCCTTCACTTGACATCCATCAGATTGAACTCAACCGCCTATAAAACTTTATTTTCTGTGAATAACACTCTCCAATATGAACAGTTTCTGTAAGTTTCTGTATGCCAATTCCTGCAACATTACAGCGGCCCCAGGATATCCTGAAAACACAACTTTTAGACACTTTCACCTTTAATAATGCATTGTGGCCAATCAGTAAAAACTGTTCTTGTTATTTAAAGCTGATTTTGTTGTGAGAAGGCAGATGATAATTTACCAGAGTTAGTTTGAACATGGCTACTTGAATGTTACTCTGTCAACTCATTAGCACTAACATGAACTCAGTTGTATAATCCAAGTCTGCGTTGTCCTTGTTCTCTCAACTATGTTCTACTTAGACAAAGAAGAAGGTCATCTTAGGCAGGGGATGAAATATAGACCACATGCAAAACCCAATGTTGTAGTTTAATTAAAATAATTCATTAAAGTGGAGGCCCAAGGTAATTAGCATGTATAATTTATGATTTGCTTAATGCATGCAGGCAGTGGCCTCCGCAATAAACTCAACTTAACCTCAAGAAGGGAGCTGAAACGGACAGGGTGCTGTTATTTACTGTGTTTATTGTTTGGATATTTGTCAAGGGGAAGCGAGCGTTTCATAAAACCCTGGACGTTATCCGGCTTTCACTGCACACCAATGACTTATTTGTTTATGAGTTTATCTTGTGGATTTATGCCCACTCATAACAAATGTTGTCAGATTGTTGTGAGGGAACGATATTGGGAATTGCCCTCACTATTCAGTTTTTACTCATGCTCGCTGTTAGCTTGCTGGTCAGTAGTGCTGAGAATTGTTTGCTTGGATACCAGTTCCTCTGCTGACAGAACGAGGCCATGGACCAACATGTACCACAAGGTAGCTCATCTTCTTCCCGACAACACGCTGTCAACGCTGACTTTTAGAAGCAGCAAAATAATCGATGATAGACAAAACTTGCATTAATTATACTCTGCAAATGTGTCAATGCTTGACAAGCCTTTGACATTTTGAAACATGACCAGTGGCTATATTTTCTTATTTCCTGCAAAGTTTTGATAAAACAACAAAGTAAAACAAATATTTTCAGATGGTGTTGTGGACCATGGTAAACAGATTTATTTTAAGCGGTAAACAGAGCAGCGTGGCTGACTACTGATGGTTGAGAAAGGAGCTACTGACTGCACAAGTCCTTATTTTGAGCCACCATTGACTCAGAATTACCCAACCAACCAGGGTGAAACCAGGGCTTATAGCTTGCTAGTTTCTAACCAACTGCATACAGAAATATTTATCCTGTCTTCACTTTAATACCAGACTAGACACAAATACACACAATCTGCTGTTGGTGAATCTTATCTTATTTCATCATGCTTAACACTCATAAGATTTTGGACAGCACGAAAGCTGATAATGCAAGAGACAGCAGACAGTGTGGGGCTGACATGCTGCATAACCACAGACCGAATTTGGATTTGTATCGTTTTGAGCACCCAGCATGCAGCTTGGTCCGCTGAGAGCCTAGAACACCCAGGGGTGAACAACTTACTGTCATTTTATACTTGAATAGACCAGCTTTCCTCAGTGAAACCTTGTGATAAAGCAGCCCCTGTCCTCTCAGTGCACGGTGTCAGCATCAGACTGTGGTAAAGTCATCAGTCATTATATGTGGATCCCAGGCTAAATACATCACTTGGCTGTGGCAAAGGGCAAAGGGCAGGTATAGTGGGCAGCTGGAGAGGCAGGGGAATGCGGCGGCATACAAGGCTGGCTCGGCCAAACACCCATGTGTGCATGAAATTAGAGTGTCAACATCTGATTCATGCTGCTGGGTGGTGACTGTGAAACAAATTATGTCAGCGGGTGGCAGCAGCAAAATTCCACTGAGAAGCAGCAGATAGCTACGTGGATGTTACGGCAGGCCGTGGATCCTCTTTAATAGATTTTGATGAAACTGTTCACACCCAGCATATATTCTACCTCCTCAAAAATTAGTTAAAAATTAGCTTTTAAGTGTTGTGCTAACAGTGAGTTCTTGATCTCTTCATACAGGATTTTCACCAAGCCTCAAAGGGAGGGTGCTGAAGATCAAATGGGCCTGATAAATGGGGTGATAATTGTTATTCAAGATAAGGATGCTTATTGTCACCAAAGGGTATTAGTTAGGTAAGGTGTTAAAGACAGGCTCCCCACTGACTGAAAACCGCTGAACATTTCATGACCAAACAGATTACGTGTTTGCAACTTTATATATTGATCTCCTAGAAGTTTGGTCTGTAATGTGAAGCGGACAAACAGTAAAAACATAAGCAGCAAATCTGATGGCAGATATTCATTCAGTAAGTTCTTTTCAGTTTCAATATGCAGTGAAAATGACTGATATATGTTTCCAGGTACAATTAAAGAAAAGCAAAAAATGATGCAAGACAGTGCTGCCATTTTTCATAGAAGGGTCCCTTCTTATTGGCTCCTGAGCTTGTGCAATGTTGGGCGGGTTGAGACAGAGTCGAGACAGACAACTAACAGGCAACCATCCATCCATCAAACTTCAGGCACCACACCTGTCAGCCTCCACCTTCAACCACTCTCTGCTATTCATGCTACACATGTATTACATTTGACATTACATATAATATATTACATACTTCTTTTTAATTTCATTTTGAAGGCGGGTTTAGCAAATGATTGCCTAAAACATAAGTTGCATTGGTTTTGGGCGTTTAACGTTGTGTACAAGTGGGCTATGAGGATGTAGGCTACAATGGTATTCCCATGTGTTAATTGTTGAAAAATCTATTTTTATTTCATTACATTTAATCTGGCATGCCTGTGAAGGGTGTGTTCTGAGAGCCAACAGGCTCTGCTCTGTCCCAGCTTGTCTTGTCACAACCAGTAGACTTACTCAATCAAAATACAATGATCTATTGCACTCGCAGTATATTGGATAATTCATTTTCAATACTGGGTTCAAAGAAGTGCTACAGTCAGAGCTTGACCAAATGCTTGCTCATGCAGAAGCTTGGGTGTGTGTGGGAAGCCAAATCAAACGCTCATACAAACAAGCCGCTTTAATGAAGGTACTTAACAGATTTGACACCACAATGTTTTTTGTTCTCAAGTGCTTTAGCTGTTAGGTGTTAGAACTGTAATAGATTCTGTGGGTTTTAGCAGCCTGCTATTTCCCCTTTTAAATGTGGGACGAAAAGCTAATTTATCACCTTTCCTTGGGATTGTATCGCGCCCTCTACAACCATAAACTAACACTTGTGCGGGACTTCAAAGGTGCACTAGGTAGCAGAGGTGAGAAGAGGGCCCACGTCCACTGGGGGCCAGTTCCTTCCAGAGATGAGATGGAGCTGATTAGCAGGAGTGTGCGGCGAGCCCCGTGGGGCAGCAGCTGGAGGAGCACTCCCCAAGGGAGCAGGCAGAGGTGCGAGTTTTGACAGCTTCTGTCTCTCCCCTCTGGATCCTGCAGGGTCGGGGCGCCCTCCGCGAGCCCGGGCTCCATGCTGGATAGGAAGTCAGCAGTAATTGCCATTCAGCCGGTGGCCACAATAACCAGCTAAGAACACACAGCCCGTTTCCTCTTTGTCTTGATGTGTTTGAGGAAGGATGCTACCTCCTTTCCAGCAGAACAAAGCTGCAATAAAGTTCTCACAATCAAATGCAATCTTGCAGAAGTTGTTGAGGAAGGCGTATCATTCAAGTCTAGCCAATTTACGCTGCGCACTTGGAACCTTTTTCCTACGCTGGGACTCTGTGAGGCCCAGATGGCTGCTTGTTATCGCATAACAAGGCTGCATTGTTTTGTTAATGTAACTTCATCTGTCTTTGATCTAATCTCATGTTGTCATGGCCAGTGTGAAAATCCCCATTAAGTGCATGATCCAGCACTGTGCTCATTGTGATTGTGATAATCTCCTGCATTGAAATTCCACTTTGTTTCTTTGTTTCTTTGTTAGTGAACACAATGTGAGGTTAATTAGCAGCCACTGGTAACCTCTGCGTTCCTGGATACTTCATCACAGCTGAAGTGTACTCTTCACTGGGAAACGGGGCTGCTGGCACTCACAAGACCTATTCCAAACACAAGGCCCCCGCCAGTCGAAAGCAAACAGAATACAAACACAGCACCGATTTAATCCCTTTCAGACTACACAGGCCCCAAAACTATCAACTGTAATTGTTTCTACATATTATTAATTGCTCTCATTGTTTCCCCGCTTGGATTGAGAACATACAGAGGAAGTTCCTATTAAACCAGCATATCCATCATCATGATAAAGGAGGACAGGGTTGCAGTGATCAACTTTATCAAGCGTCAAAAGGTTTCAGTGTGGCCATTATCCAAGCCAAGGTGTCACAGTATGATTTTGTTCTCTATTCCTTCTTTGGTGTAGAAGCTCTCCGCACAGTGCATTTATCTGCAATATTGCCCTTCCGCCACTTCAGATCTCCCAATTCCCTGGTGGTCTAATTTATGTTAAGTCACAAACCTCCCCTATGGCTGTTTTGAAATGTTCAGAATGGAGACTGTGTGCTCCAGGTTTATGCCAGCACCACAATCCCCTGTGTAATTGTTCTCTATGGGAAAGCACATCTCAGTGAAACCATCTGCAAGTCCATGGGGCAGTTTCCTAAGAATGAGTGGACTTCTTAGGGGGTTCCACTGCAATCCAGTTTCTCTTGTGAAGCAAGTAATTAATTCAAATCTCAGGAAGTCAATAGCTGCCTGGATCAGAGGCACGCAGCACACAGCTGCTGATACCTTAGGTCTTCTCAGGAAGTCACCAAACAAAAAGGTTACAATGGGCGCGCGCAACCATACAGGGTTCAGATAACATACATTTAAAATTGTGATTTTGTGTACTTTTATCATAAGTTGCGCAGTTGATTAATCCAAATGTTGTGTACTTGCAATACTAGATGACGAGAACTAGTGATACGCCTGGGAAATGGCATTCTTTGTGAATGATGTAATATGCATTTATTAAACAAGCACTCAAGGTCCTGTGGTTCCTCTGGCTATAATTATTTTACCTCCCACTGATTATTTTTTCTTGAAATGAAAGAACAAAAAAGTAACACAAAACAGTGACACAAATGTCTTGCCATTATGGAAAATACAGATTTTGCTTCAACATCATCTTCATCTTCTTCATATACAGTATGAGGGCAAAAATCATCCACAACAAAGGCCCAGCATGTGTGGCAAAGAGTTTTAGTGATGATGCATTGAAAAAGTGATGTTCTTCTCATTTTGTACTCATGAATTTTTTTTAGGTCATTAAATTCATTAGCAAATGCACAAAATGATGAAATATGATGAAAGACACGGCGCAGCACTTTAAGAACCACAAATGAACACTTGCTTGCCGCATCCATCTTTTCTGTGAACTGTTAAGTAGAGCAGAGGAGAATCACCCACTCCGTATTATTTATTCTTTAAGTTGACTGGCAACGCTTTATTTCCACTATATTTCTCATTATGGGATCATTTCAAGAGAAGCGCTTGACGGCGCTGGGCTGTGAGAGCAGTTTGTCCATTTCAGGCATGAGATGAAACTGGAGATGTCGCCGTCTCTCCCACTTGACAGACAGGTGCATGGTCTGTGTGGTACAGGGAGAGGAGCAGGCGGACAGCGCTCGGCAGGAGAGGAGAGCTGGGTGTGTGGGGGGAGAAAAGCTCTGATTCACTGGCAGTAAAGTTCCCTCTCCCCTTCCTCTTAGACTGGGCTGGGTTGGGCTAAATGCCTCGCCGGGCTGCTCCCTACAGCTCATTGTTATCCAGCCCATGGAGGAAGCCACTGCTGTGCTTCCAGCCTGTCTTTGACAACAAGTGTAAATAAGGATCTAAATAACAAACAGAGGAATGCAAGCCTGTGTGTCGCAGTGAGCTTCACAGGGCTCCGCTCAGCCCTACGCTGGCCACCTTAATGACTCTGTCAAAGGGAGCGTGCAATGGTCGGCTAATTTCTTTTCTTTGGCATCATTAGATGGCACTGTAGTGGACAAATGAAAAGCAGGGGCAGAGTGTTGGTGTATGTGTGTGTGTGTGTGTGTGTGTGTGTGTGTAGGAGGGTTGCTACTGGCTCTGGCCTCGCTGTGCAGGCCAAAGTCCAAGGAGTGGGTCAGAAAAATAACCACAAGTAAAACTCTCTTCTAGGAAGTGAGGTAGTGCCTGAAAACGTGTTATACATTATTCATTGTGTTAATATTTTGATAAAAAACTGATTTTCCAATGTGTAATTCTGTTTTCTTTAAATATTTTCCTTCCAACATTGTAGCATGTTTTAATGTGTGATGTTTATTCATACCAGTCAGCCCGACATCTTGCGAACGCGGCCTGATCTTGATCACGGCTGGATGATTGACATCGTCTCTGGGCCCTGCAGCAGTGAATGAATTACAAGCCTTATTTCCAATGCACATATTAAGTATCTCAAGTAAGTATGTGTGAAGCAAATGTATGTACAGTGTAAGGGTCATGCTAGATTCACAGGGTTGTCAGACAATACGGGACTGGGAAAAGAGTGGCGTGACAAGTGCTTGCAAAGTGCAGAAAGCTGTTCCTGCTGTTGTCAGTGGGAGAGCAGCGACTATTAACTCCACACTCATTTTCGAAGCTTCATAAATAGTCATTATTGATGTTTCCCATGAGAAGAAGATAAACATTTTTGTCTGCCTATGATTTTCTGACTGACTAAATCCCCACGGTGTGTCACCCAAGTGTACTCCCACTTGACCTTTGACAGTCGGTAGCCCTGCTTCTTACTGCATGGAGTGTGTGTTGTGCAGCTTGATTGAGGACCCTTGAGCATATAGCCGCGCTATGAGTCTGCCTCCTCCTAACACCCTCTCTGGTTGGCTAGGCTGATGTGCAGGGCTGGAAAGGGCTTGCCCTGGTGGCCACAAATCAGTGGGGAAAGCAAGCCCGTATCTTCAAAGG
The DNA here is from genome assembly GCA_900312565.1 of Beryx splendens. NCBI lineage: Eukaryota > Metazoa > Chordata > Actinopteri > Beryciformes > Berycidae > Beryx > Beryx splendens. The sequence continues at coordinate 30,417 of OMOV01117309.1, forward strand.
GTGGGCTTCCCCCCGTGATTTACAGCCCCCACAGAGACGAAGTTAGGCACGGCCACTGTCTCTGCACCTGGGCCTTTATCAAGCGGCCAGGATGAGCTCTTTGCAGAAGACATTCAAATGTACAAGGAGCAGATTAGGCTGACTCAATCTTCTTTTGCTTGGAGGGGGAAAAAAAGAGAAAGAGAACCGGCTGACTTCAAAAAGGCCTCTTTCCCTCTGCTTCTTGAATGACTGAAAGGGTTTGGGAATAAAAACAGCCTTGTGTATTCAAAGTGCTAATTCACAACTTATTCCTCTAATACACTCATGAAGCACTTTTAATTGTGTTAGTTCGCATTCCAAAGACATGTTTGTAGCTTTTAATTGGAGGTCTCTTTGAAATCATTGAAATGTATGACTTGTGGGGCCAACTTAAACAGTTCTCATGTGCTTGGCTGGTGGACTGGCTGCTTTTCATTCCCAGGCCTGGGTGGCACTACTGAAGGACTCAGCACAATCAAATATAGGCTATTAGAATGAGTGTCCCTGAAACTATTCTTAGTCATCACATATGATGATGGGGGTGCTGTTGTATCATTATCATTTTTTACGTGTCTGAAAGAAGAGTTTCAGTGATTATGGGAGGTGTCAGGAGAGACTACGGTTTGTCAACAACAAATAACTGTCTTACAGCTTTTGTGAATGAGATACAACAGAGAGGTTGGCCAAGAGTGCGAGACAAGTGCATTGTATAATTATATTTTCTCATTTCTGCCAAACAGTTGGCATTAAACTATTTCACTTTTCAACACTGTGAGAATGATTGTGATTATTATGATTATTCTTATTATGGATTAATTTTCTTTTATTTTGGATTATTCTAATGTTCAGTGTGAACTCTTTTCTATACTGTATGCTCAATGAAAACTGGGTGGGTTG
>OMOV01117318.1:0-15180 GCA_900312565.1 Beryx splendens
TGCACATGGTTTCAGCGGTTACAACTCTGTATCACTCTGTAACCGCTGAAACCATGTGCAAATGGACTGCACACATGCAAGATAGACATCACAGAGATATTGAACAAATTCTCTGATCTGTGGATGAAATAGCCAGTTCAGCCATTAAGCAAACAGGCTACATTTATGTGCTATTAGGACCATTTATTTTCAGAGAAATGGAAACAACAAGCTGCCAAGTTGATTAAATTGATATTGCACCACCCTCATTTTAATCTACAGTAAGCGCCTGTTTGTGTGTTAGGCCAAACTGAGAGGCAAACATTCTTGTTTTAGATTGGATAATAACATTGCAAATCTGATAAATTCAATCTTACTCACAGCCTATTAGATCTGGCGAATTTAAGATTGAATAATGGTCATTTAGTTTTGACCTCCATGGTCAACAGAGAGGGGTGCATTCTGAGGTTGTTCAGAGTTTGAAACATGACTCAAGCACCGTTGAGTCCAACCTCATTTTCCATTGCATAGTGTCCATTTTAGATTTAGCATGAAACGTTGTTATTTAGATTCAAATGTTTTTTTGTTTAAAACAAAAAAAGGCCATAGATAGCTACAGAAAGATGACACTATCCCATACTGCCATTCCACCTTTGTGTAATTTTAGGAGTGTTATTCATATGATGATGATGATATTACGCTGCCTACTTATTGTGACATCCATTTTCGACATCTTGGAAATCCCATACAAAAACAGAGCAGTGTGTGTGTGTGTGAGTTTGTGTGTGCGTTGCTGAGTGTAGCTGTGTATTTCTGTGTGTATTGCTGTGCTCATAGGAATTCCTGAGGGATAATCCCATAATTAGAGCAGATAGCACAGGAAGTTTATTCAGGTGGGCTTTTTAAACAGGCCTGTCTACCTACTCTACTGTATGAGGGAGAGACCAACACAAAAGGCTGGAAATGAGAGACTGTTTAGGTGCTTTCCACTGCAAGATTATGCACAGGAATCCTATCGGAGAAAATGTGTTGTGGCATGGCTGAAATCTGGCTGTCTGGTTAAATTAGGCTAAAAATATTTAAGGTATATTGATGCATCAACTAAAACAACTCTTTGCATTTACCATTTTGACTTTTATCCATTCTGGCAATTACCTGCATTAACAAGTATTTTAAAGACACAATCTGGCATCACAGTGTACTATACTGTATATCTGTGGTCCCAAGATCACTCCACTGTCGCCTGAACACTGACTTTTAAAGTTATTTCATGTAGTAGTATGAAACAGTTGCTTCACTCGCTTCCATCAGTAAGCTCAACCCTTCAAGGATGCATGTGTACAGCACACCCATAAATGATATAGTCAGAAGACAAAAAATCTAGACTGAGGCTGCAACTACAACGAAGTCAAGGCAACTCTTCTGAACACCCAACACAAACTCTCCCGGGGTCAGAGACAGGAAGCAGATGGCCTTCCTTCACTCTCCATGTGGGATCATATACCTTCCATAAGCCCATTAACACCTACAATACAGTAGCCATGCTGCTGTGCTACATTAAAAGCCATGGTTGGACATCTTTGATTTGGTCATCGTTGTTGTCTCCCTTGTTGAACTCAGTCACAAACAAAGTCGCATTGAGGCTGCGTGAAGCCATTAGTGGTAAATTGCCAAGAACAGTGTGAAAACCCAGTTGAAACCATGTGGTTTTAAACTACCTCCTCCTCGCCGTGTTTTTGGAATCACTTCCAGCTGCTCCACAGCCACTAATGGCACCTTGGGCCCACATTGCTGTTTTAACACTGGCCAAGTCTCAGCCCCCTCCTGCCTGCTAGCAGCTAAGGAGGTTTTCAACTACTGTTGAACAAATGATTTTAACCCATATTACGAGCAATAAAAAGACGTCCTGGTGAGTGTCCTGAATGTTGTGTTTCATGCACAAGAGTATAGATGCTATGTTTACTGTGGGTGAAATAGTTTCTTTTCAAGTTGTGCCACCTATATAGGTTTAAGAAAATCCATGAAGATATGCAATAATCCAACCAAAGCTTTTGATAATACTTTAGGAAATAGTGCAAATGTGCTTTGGTGTAACACTTAAGACCTTTACCATTCCTCCAGGCACCCAGTAGGTTTAACCATGCCAATCATCCTGTGTTTTTTTCTGCCCTCTCTCTTTATTTCCCCTGTTATTATAAAACTCCAAGTCTCCAAATCTACTCCTCAGAGGATCGCATTATAACACTCATACACAAAGTTCAGAGATAGGGACTTTTTCTATATCAACTCTATTAACAGCATTAGAATGAGGAATTCTACTGCATGATAACCACCAGTATTCTACTCCCATGTGTAAGACACAACAGTTTCACTTTAATTTGTTCCATTAATAAAGCCCTAACAACGAAGGATGTCCACTGTTGTTTTTGCGATGGTAAATTGTATCATCATTCACTCGTGGCATAATAGGTTAATATTTTATGACACCAGATCCTATTTTCCTTGTGTTTATTTGGCAATACTATAGGTTCGAGAGATACTTTTCTAATAAATGATTTTCAAATGATCGGCAAAAGCCTACTAATCAGCAGGTCCACATGGTCTAGTGGGCTTCAGAGTTTCAAGGTTTCAGACAGTTCTACAAAAAAGCTAAATTTAGAACCCAGGTGGGCAAGATGGCCGGGTTAGCACCTCTAGTCCAGGTTATGGAGAGTTCATCCGTCAAGGTCATCACACAGATGGTCTTACAATGACAGAGCAGCCAGATAACAGGGAACGACTCATCTCCCTAACCACAGCTTTAAGTGTTACCTGACATGAGGGTGTTGTGAGTCAGCAACACCATCAACTAGGAGGTTTAAAGTGATGAGAGGACATTATGTAGAGAGCAGAGTTTATGTTTTTTTTTTTATAATTTGCCACGCAAATTGTTAAAAATGTCAGCCATCTATTAATAATGTGTGTAGGACTAGGCATGGTGTAATTGTGTAAAAGTATAACATAATCTTTCATTAATATGTTTTGGAGTAATGAAAGTAAAATGTGAAAATTAGACGTTTTCTAAAGATGGCATCTAGCAAAACTGGCAGAGTAGAAAAAATGATAGAGTATAACTTATGGTGTACAATGCCTCTGTGAGTTTTGCAGGGCATCCCATCATTGTAACGTCTAACTAGAGCTGCAAACTGTCTCAATTAACAAATGTTGCCTTTGAGTACACTGGAGTAAATGAGTGGTATTGCATCCCGCTGCTCAGATCCAAACATTTTTACACCGTTGAGCAAAGTCTATGCCAAGGCGTGGTGCTGATGTTCTGTCAGTTATTAACGGTCCAACACCCTATTGGGACACATATAGGTGTTTCCAGTGTTTTGGCAGTTATCAACTGCAACACAGTTACACGTCCCACCCAGACAATAAAGTCTTTTCTTTTTTTTTATGGTAGGGGTCAGAAAGTTTGCAGCACCAATGGAGCAGGTAGAGGTTAAGTATCCTGCCTAAGGGCACTTCAACAGTTATGACCACACTGGGGATGGACCCCAGGCACTGCAGGTTGGGCTACGACCTCACTGACCACTAGGCTGTCTTGCTATCCCTGAATGCGATAGGCACCGTGAACGCATCACAAAACACAAATACATGTGGAAAATCTACATAAACAGCCTGGGGGAAAGTTGGTGTCTGTCATGACAGGTCAATTTGTGTTCTTCTAGTGTTTATTTTAAAGGGGCTTTCCCCCGGTGAGCCCACAGTCTGTTAGAGGCTATCAGTGACATCATCTTACAGAGACAGCTCTCCCTGATAACCCCTGACCCCGCACGGCTGTCAGTTACAGAAACAGCTTTAAGACTGAGTGTGTGGGGGGCCTGTAACACTCTAAATACTAAAACATGCAGTGCTAACACATCTGAAAACTATATGCCCATTAATCTGAAACGTGCTCATAGAAACCATATTTTGCATGCGTAGTGTTCTACATTATTCCTGTTATGATGGTGGCCTACTACATTAAATCAAAACTGATGTGTATATACGCGTGTATGAGCGCAACTTGCAAGTATAAGGGAGCACACATGCATGCCTGCATATGTGTGTGTATTCCGTCTGTGCATGTGTGAATGAGTGGTTATGAACCAAGCTGGCTGGTCAGATGGCCAATTAGTGCTTGAACCTTTTGCTCTGTCTCTAGAATAGGGGCAGGGCACATCTGGTGTCAATACATTTTAATAACTTATTGCAATTCTCCTTTTCCTGGACTGAACATGCTGAGACAGAGGCCCATTTAAAGACTTGTCAAGTGTCATGAGTCTGCCTGTTTGAATGGAGTCAGATTGCCATCATTGGACCAACAAGGGTACTGCAGGAGAGAATATGAGTAGTTTATCCCTTGAGGTTCTAATTATATGATAAAATCAGACATTTTCCTGTATTAAATATTAGGCATTCTGTCACAAATTATAAGATCTTTGACTCATAAACTCTCCACTGAAGAAAGCACTATGTTGTATCTAGACCCATCTTGATCAGGTTAGGGTAGACCAACAGAAGGCACAGGAGTCAAGGGCTGCCAGGCCGAGGAAGTGAACCTTTTTCATTCTGCAAGAGGACAGTTAAGCTGTTGCTGAGCAGGACAGGGGTTATAATCAGACCCTTCCTGGAAACAAACTATGGTATTCCTAAACAAAAGCCGGCTTTTACTGATGTCAAGCTGGGCAAAGGTTCAGGTAGAGAGTGATGTTTCAGTGAGATACGCATTCATTCATATAGGGTTACAGGCATTCATACACACCTGGGCTTTGCGCAAAAGATACTATTTCATGTGTAGGCAGATGAGAATCAAAAGTCTGAATTGTCCAAACTGGCCAATTAATAAAGCTTATCATAGCATATAATTTCTTTATCACTTTTCAACTAACCCCTCAAAAACTGCAAGGGATTGTTGGAAAATATGTAAATTATATACAATCATGCATGAGGTGTGCTCTCAAATAAGTTCGTGCAAGGTTTTCAATTCCTGGACAAACTGCAAAGCGAAAAATCCCAACGTCTTCAGCGAAGTTATAGGATAAAGTTGAGACTATAAGGTTTCCAATCGACCTTGTAGGTGAAAGTGAAGACGAGTTCTGGTGTTACAGTTTGGCCAGAAAGCTCAATTTCCCATACACTTTCTGTCCATCTCATATTCTCCTCTAAGTGGAACAATATGACTGAGAAAGCTTGAATTCCCCGGAGCGATCCTAATGGACATGTTCTCTGCAATTGTCTTTACTGTGGGGTGTTTAATTGATGCTCCAACACTGCCATTAGTTCTTCCTGGGCACACAGTGTTTGCTTACACAGATCATTATTTTAAACCATAGAAAAGGTAAGAGAAAGTGAGAGAGAAAAATAACAATGGCAAAATGTCCAGCCAGCACTTTTGCCAAGGTAAATTTTAACAGATGTTTGGAAAATAGCTGAATATTCTCTGTCAGACAGAGTTGGAATTCCAAGGTCCATGGAAAACTAAGATTAAAACATGAGAAAGACAAATATAGCTTTGGTCTGAGTGCTCTAAGTACCTGTGTCTTATTCAATGGCCAGAAAATACAGGCAATGCTGTAGGGAAAGATTGGTAAATACAGTGTTTAGGGAGTTAAGAAAGTGAATCTATCCACCATGCAATTTACTGATCAGGGTTTTGGCTGGGCAATATGTTATGAAACTATTCAAATGTCTTTTTCTGTCAAACATTCTTATTTTAAGCATCCAGAACTATATAGTTTGTGTCCTAAATAGGCTGTATTTGGCCAAGCATAATGTATAACTGTCAACAGTCCTGGCACCAACCGAACGGGCCATTTATAGTAGCAAAGAGAAAGCCGAATGCTGACGTCAAAGGTGCAAAAATTGACAAATGCCAATATTAATGCTTGGTCAGCAGTGAAAGTGGAGCAAACATGAGCAAAACAGACAAAAATAAGGCTTCAGTCAGTCTGTGACGTTGTCTACCGCTGGTTCCTGCCAAGTCGTAGGGCAGGGCGCAGGGAGGAGGTCCCCAGAGCACGGCTTACCTCATGCTGTCCCATGCTGCGACAGCAAACATGTCATCATCCCCTGGCGTCCTCCATCTTCCTCAGGATGTGATGATTAGGAAGGCTGACGTCTCCGGGACCAGACAGGCGTCCAGGGCCGCGCCATGGACCTTTGGCTGCGTGAGGAACGTGTGGCGCTGTGTCAGTGCACCGCTGTCAGTCTCCATGGCAAACACAGCACATATGCTATTACAGCACGCATTACTGTGTCCAGACTAGTGTCAAATCCAATGACCTGAAATCACCCTGTGAATGCAGTAAGGAATAAATGTTATGCAATTGTATACTTGGGAACAATTCAGTTTACGCATTTCCGCTCACAGGCAAACCATGCTGGCTGAATTATGTGACTGGATTATGATTATTTATTCTCAAATGGACTTCATCATCTGACCTCTTTTCTCTAAGATTGCTTCACCAGCGACATTCCTTTTCACCATACTTTATGGTCAGTCAATGAGTACGGTACACGTTTGCTACAGTGCATGTCCTCCTGTCGTGAATATCACTGAAATGGATGCTAGAATAACAAGCTAAGGGCCACAGAGCGCAATCTACACAGACTTAAGGCTGCAGCTCAAACTGCTGTTCCTGTACGGCCAGCCAAAGTAGCAGATAATAAGGCTCGCCCCTCCAAAACCACAAGTTTTAGCCATACTAGAAAAATGTGCTGAAAGCCCAGAGCTCATTGTGGCTGACACAGAGGAAAGAGAGTTGGCTTCCCTTGTAGCCAGCGACATGGCCACTGTCATGGCTTGCTGACTTTCAAAGGTGGCTTTATAGGGGACGTACAGGGTGGCTTTAGGTTTTGGGGGCCCAGCTCTCTGACCTCAGTCATCCTGCGGCCCTCTGACCAAGCCATGAGACCTTCATGCCCATTACACCCTCCCTTTCCACCACCCTAATAAACCATATCTCTCTGGACCAGAGGCTAGCTGACATATCTGTTCACTATATTGGAGCAGCGAGACCCTAAGGAGTTGTGGCGCTGACAGACACACAGAAAATATAGGGAGGGATACAGGGCTTCCTCCCTCAGAGATTAAGCCCCCCACCCTACCATTAGGATGCATACATACACACACACACACACACACACACACACACACACACAAAATATGAGCTGCAGCTGTTGAACACATGAATTTCCATGCAGCTCGGCTAAAGAGACGGAGACGGCGACACGTTCACACCTGTTAGCACCGGCAGCACCGGCCAACTCTGACTGACAACTTCCCTCCAGCCATCAGCACCTCTCAATCGCAAGAGCACTGTCCAAGCAAACAGTCCATCAGCAATGTGCCGGAAGGTTCTGCCTTACAGCATTAGTATCAACAACCTCTCCACATCTCTGCTGACAAAGGCTGTGAAAAAAAACAACAGAGAAAATGTCTTCGTGTTTGTTAATGGAGGCTCGCCTATTGGCATATGAGCCACCAGTTGGGAACATGTGATATTTTGTGCGCGTGTGCATGAACACACATGAGAAATTAGAGTGTTTCCGTGTGTGTGTCTGCTGTCTGTTTGTAAGCTAGCTTGGCTTACGGACTGTATGTGTGTGTGTGAGTGGGAGAACCAGTGGGTTATCAGTGTCTGTTTTGCGGCCTTAACCATTAAATGGAGGATGTGTTGTTGTTTTTTTAAATAGCCATGCCATTCTTTGTTTGCTGTTCTTGAGGGAGCCATATACCCTATTGTTTGTTTTAATATCCCTTACAGAAACTAGCCGAAGAGCTGCAAGGCTTATTTATTTATCTGTCGAGCCGTGCATCAGGAGGAATGGGTCCTGTCAGTGATAAGAAAAGGGGAGAGAAATTATGCCTGTTATCCTATGGCAAGACCATAAGGAGTGGAGAGAGGAGATGTATGTATGGCTGGGATGGGGTCAGTCAGCCAAGCAAACAAATCTCTGATAGTTCATCTGAACTCAACTGGTTCTCATCTTGAAGATTAAAGCTACATGACTGTCCTGACTTAACATCCAAATGGGAACGTTCTGTCAGGCATTGTTGTTTATTTAAACGGTGGATTTACATGTTTGCACCGTGGTGTATATGTGGAACAGGTCAACAGAATCTCCTTGTTAAGCACCGAGGGCCGTGGTTGGCATAAAACAGCATGAGGAAAAGCCCGAAACTGAACAACACCACCCCCATCTCTCTCTCTCACCTCATGACAGGTGATTAAATGGTGGCTCTTGCTCTGGAGTGAGGGAGTGAGCATGTTAAACACCTCTTTGGCATGCACTCTGATCTTGCATTGTCTGCTTATCTGGGCCCAGGATGTATCAGATGGATGAGTCCAAAGGGGGAATGGAGACTGTGTGGTAAAATCATCACGCTGTGATGTAAAGCAGGCGCACGCGGGGGCCTCTCCACAAGTTCAAAAGGAAATGAAATACTTATTTGATATTCGTTTCACTTTTTTCTTTTTTTCTTTTTTTTTTAAAGCAGCCTCCTTCCCTTCCATCCTGCCCCGCTGCCCATTACCAGATTTATTAATGTTATTCTTGAGATCATCTGTATAATGTATGTCAGAGATTTACGCAGTTGACCCGATTTAGGTCCGGTGTCAGGGTCTGACAGTAAGCCTGATTCAGAGAGCTGCTGAGTCCTTAGATTGACCCAGAGGATTGAGAGGGATCTACCGATGTGTCCAAGTGTCCTTATAATGATATACTGCCCCTTTCCTCCCTGTGGAGTCTCAAACTCATTTTCAAAGGCACAAAAATAAAGGGTGTGTGTGCGTTCAAGAGCGCAAGTGTGTGTTTGTACCTGCTTGAATTTATCATATTAATTTATCAATCCTTTCTACTATGAGCTGTTTCAAATACCCATTCCAAAGTAGCATTTGTGCTCATTTATAATTTATTATTTATAAAACAAGCACTTAGAGGATGGTGCTCCACCAGCTGAGCTGACTTTGAATATCTCACAGTGCCTACTGGTAGGAGACAACAACTTGGTGCTATCTGCGTGGGCTGGAAGCCATCCCAGGCTGTTATCAGCCCTGCCTGTTCAAGGGCCGCTGGCCCTCCGGCTCAGCCCAGAGGAGTTCAACAGTTTACTGAGAGCTGCTGCCAGGGAGCCCCGTCACGACTGATAAAGTCCCGTAAATTAGTAAGGGCGTGTAAAGACACAAACTAGAATATCGCCTGTGTTTCCGGCTGCTTCCAGATAATCGGCAGCTCTGATAATGTGTAATGAGCAGGGTGCTGAGTCATGGTACAGCTGGGATAGGGTGAATGTGTTGTTAGCTTTTGTACTGAATATATTTAGTGGCTGCAAGATTTACATCCTTTGAAAAACTATGAACATCTGGAACTAGGGCTGAAAGATACTGACAGAAAAGTTTTTCTTGTCATAAATTTGTTAGTGATTTTGCAAAAAATAAAAAAATAGATGTCAGTGTGCAGGATTTACTGAGTTTGAGTATGATGAAAGGTTTTCACCAATATTGTACTTAAAATACCTTGTTCAGAAATCCATTTTGGATGCTCCTTTCTCTTTAGTGATTTATTGCAGCCTCTGCGATTTGGAAATTGCAGAATTTCATATTCCGACTTCTTTTCTTTTTTTTCCAATTAAATGTCCAGCTCTATCAGGAATATAACTGTTGCAGAAGTTACAGAATTAATGTATTTTCTGTTTTGCCCAGATGGCGTGTACTGCTGTATGAGGCTATAGGCTCTATGCTGAGAGTTCATGCTGCTGTATATGGCATCAGCTGCTGTCATGATCTCATCCTTGTTATCCATGGCAGAACCCCTCGGCTGAGTCTGACCGCCTGAGAGCAGGAGAGGGCGCGCCCACAGAGAGAGACCCCGAAGTCAAGAGCTTCGCATTATCCGGCCTCCCCTCTACGAACGGCCAGAGTGCGGTGTGACATCTCAGAGCTGTTCTCATCACAGAGCTAGGATGATTTAACGTCTCCTTACACACATGCTCACAGCCATACTGTAAAGGCACGCAGAGTGGCACCTCCATTTTCACTTACTCACCTCCTCCATCATCGTGATCATCATCATCATCTTTTAGAAGTGTGGAGAGTGAAAAGACAGATAACCCTCCCGTGATCGGGTCTATCGGCTGATGGGCCCAGCTGCTTCTGGCCAATAATTCAGCCATTAGTGCTGTGTTGGCCAGCGGCCCACACCACCGGCTGTGCTGTCGGCCAAGCCAACTGCATGATGGCTCTGGAATACTGATGCTCAGCTGCGGGGCCCTGTGAGAGAAAAGCTCTTTCCTCATGAAAACTTCAAGGCACTTTTTTTGTGCCAGTCCCTTTCTTTTGTATTCATCATGTTTAGTTTCCACTTTTGTTTTGCTTTTTTTTTTTTATATAAAGGGAGGCTTAGGGTTGTGAAATAAGTGGCCAATAAATTAAGAGGGAATGAGTTTGGGCTGGGAAATAGTGTAGTTTTGGGAAGCCATTTCAAATGCTGCGTATGAAAACTCTGGGTGTGGCTGATCAAAAGCTATATGGCTGAAGCTGGCTGTGGGAATTTGGCAGTGATAACCTATTAAAATCTGTAAAATTGTCGCTGACATCTTTATACAAATGTACACTTCAAATCTGAATTTACAAAGAACATTAAAGTGTTTAAGGTTAGGCTAAATTTCCAGCCTATATTTTGACTAAACAATTTGTGACTGTATTGTATACACTCCAGCAACAGCTATAGGTTACTGAAGCTTTTTTATATCCACATAAACCTTGTTTATGAATCTATTCCTCTAATGGTATTCTATTCTAATGGTAAAGTGGTGATGCAGAAAGGCTAAAAAGTCTTTCCAGAAATGTAGAATATCTGAGCAGATAGTGGCCCCATCAGGCCACTGATTGCTATAGAAGTATGTTATGTTTATGATTATCTTATTTTTGTCCGTATAGAAAACACATTCTCCCTGAAAAATATCTTAAGAATTTTATTAAATCTTAACAACATACTCTGTCTTTTAAAAAAACATAAACATAACCACCACTTTGTTGACTGTAGAAAGGTGGAGCAGATTTACTTTAGATACACAAAATTCAAACTGCATCCATTTTAGTCAGTATGCTCATTAATAACATTTAATTACATGTGACCTTCCTGTTATCGCTCTGTGCAAAACCAGCTAAATATAATGTAATTCTAGATACCTTGTAATTAGTCTGTATTGTTTGTGCAAGCTTTATGTATACAGTTTGGAAATCCATCCTATGGGGCATTACAAGGTAGAGTAAATAGGCTATTTTTCAAAGCCAAGGGTACTTCTTGAGCATATTTATAAATGGCCTGATTCAGACATTTCATACAGTTCATTATAAACTGAAATTTTCAAAGACCCCAAAACTTCTTGGACCACAATCTTGATTTGCCTGGAAATATCGCTGCTGTCGACAAAAGAAAAATATACATGTTTCATTTTGGAAATCAGAGACAGAACATGAGTGGGCTGCCAGTGAGCAGCAGTAATAACCAAATGATTGCCCCTGGCAGGAAATGACACGCATGTCGTTCCTGGGCATCGCGGGGTAGTGCTGACTTGCCCAAAACAGGCCCTGCCAGTAACAACAATATTGCACACAGATCTCTCTATGTGTGTGCAGGTTAAAGAAGCAGGGACTGGCAGCCATTCCTTCCCCTCATTATTTCCATCTACTTCCCCTGCTAGAAAATCCTCAATTCTCTGATGCCATCTCTAATAGCCAAGACAACCAACAAATCACCGGCTGATCCACAGTAAGAGCTCCAGCTTATACTGGATGTTGGCAAGCCAGGCCAAATGAGATGGATGATCTCAGGACATATGGGGTGCCACGGTTTGGGGCTATAAGGGCCACAGGTTATGGGACGCTTATACTTTCTGATTGGCCATGTTAAATATGGCTCTTTGTGTACACCAGGAATTGGATTTTTCCCAAAAACACAAGCAGTCATATAAGTCTCCCTTCTATACATAAAGGTACATAAGCTTCACGTCATGTAGTAAAGAACTATTGGCTAATAGTGATATATTTTGGGTCGCCGAGTTCAATGTAGCATGTGTATTCATTTGGTAGAACAAATTCAGTCTTAAAAAAAAAACTATGAGGTTTTAAAATGACCTTTAACCACATATGTCAACAGTCTGTGTTATTGGCTATTTTGACTATTTGGACGCATGCTTTCAGGGCCAGATAGTCTTGGGACACCCAGGTGATCCCTCCCCCACCCTAACCCCCTCTTCTCGCCTTACCCGCCACACAACAGGTTTTCACTGCAGCGAAACGAAAAAGTGCTGAAAGCTTGTTTTCCCAGCAGTGGAACCCGGCTGAGATTCCTTTCTGCCCCCGAACCCCTTAGAACACTCATCTGCACACAAAACCGACAATCTGACAGCGCCGTTTCCGCACTGGCTATTATTCATCCTTATTATGGTTGAGACTGAAGAGAGCCTCTCCATTCAGGGGCGTTTAGCCAGGGGAGTCTTTACCAAGCTCTCCGCTGGAACGCCCTAATTTCTCATACCTGGAGACGTGTGTTTGACCGATTTATGGCTTCATGGTTTATGGCGTCGTGTTCAACTGAAGTCATTAATACACTTATCTCTGACAACGCCTAGTTATTGGTGTTAACACAGGCAAGGACTAACCAGGATTCATTTATTTGAACTGTGACCACCACACATGCGACACTTAAGTGTGTATTTTAGCTGGTTTCACGTTTCACCATAGCAACGCATGCACTCACGGCAAGGACAAATATACAGCCAAGTGTTCCTCCATTGCATTGGGGCTCTTAATGGCTACATTGCTTATTTTGCCCCACTGCTGGAGAGCACAGCTGATGAATCGTCCCGGGACCATGCAGGAGCCCGCCTCGGCAAACGCCTAGTCGGGGGCTCAAGGCCGCTCCGCTTCGCCTGCTGCCACTGTACTCCACTCAAGAATCCATATCTGTGGAATTATAATTGAGGATAAATATTATCAAGTGCAACAGGAGAGGGTGTTGTGTATTTGTGCTGGGGGCCAAGGAGAGAGGTTCTCTGAAACTGAACACCGCCTTGGGCCTTGACCACAGGAGAGCTTAACAGGAGGAAGAGGAGAAACCATCTCCCTCTGCGGGCCTCTGCGGGCCTCATGGGAATACCAAGGTGAACGGTCAAGGTAGATGGTGATGTCATTTCAACACTCCTAGCACTGTGTATGATGAGCCACCGTAATACACTCATCATAGATGAGTGAATGAGCCATTGTACACAATCTAGCCAATGTTGCCAAATGTACGGAAGCCATGGGCCACTCTGTCACCCAGGACCGCCCACCCACCTCCTCCTCTCTCCCTCAGGGTCTTGGCATTGTGACGTTCAGCCTTTTCTTCTACTTAGTCTCTCATCACCCAGGTGGGGGAAAAACAACCCATAATCCAAGTTCTCTAATCTTGTACAGGATAACTGTCAGCACCTCCATAGACTGTGACAGGCTCTCCTGGCTTGTTACAACACTGGCACCAGTAGTAATCACTCTAATCCTTTGGTATCCATGGTAAACAAAACCTCTTGCACAGTCATTATCTATTCACAGCCAATACGTCGTCAGATAAAGAACGTCAGGAAGAAGGGAATGGATGGAGGGAGAAGGAAAGAAAGAAAGAAAGAAAGAAAGAAAGAAAGAAAGAAAGAAAGAAAGAAAGAAAGAAAGAAAGAAAGAAAGAAAGAAAGAAAGAAAGAAAGAAAGAAAGAAAGAAAGAAAGAAAGAATGTGAGAGAACAACGGGGAAGGAAAAGGGAAAGAGATGGGGACAAAGAGGGAGAGAAAGAGAGAGAACAGTCTTTAATTGTATTATATAACACTCTCTGCTATGCGCCAGGCAGCAACTGTTTTTTCTCTTTCAAAGCAGAGTTTTCTGTTGTGAAAGCTCCAGGCTCGCTGGCATTTTTCACTCTGATGTAAACCGATACCAATATTTCTCTGTTGTTTGATTTATGTAACAAGGCCATTTTTATATTTAAAAAAAATGGAAACTCTACATTCATGTCAAATTTATGGAAACCTTACATAATAATCCAGTGACATTTATGACTAACTAAAAGATTTTACAGATGATGAGCATTTCATTTAAAGAATGCGCGTCCGTCCCTGTCCAAGAACAGAGAGAGTCGGGCCTTTGAAAGACCCGACAGAGGCACCTGGGAACTCGACAGATCTCCTAAGTCCTCTTCAGTCAACTTTGGACAAGCTTTTCAAAGGTCATAAAGGTACGGGGACCCTGCGTGGCTCCAAGCACCACCTCTGACTTTGTTTAACCCTTTCCTCTGTGTGGCCTGTGCTGCAGAGACCGAAGCCCAAAGGCAGCAGAACTAAAGTGCTAATTCTTCACACAGGAACTCCCGGGAAAGTGGGAACAGCTGAGGATCTGCTCGGGATCTGGACAATGAGGAGCAGCTGCCTGCCTGCCTGCCTGCTTCCTAGCTCTGGAGCCAGGCAGGCAGGGTGAAAACGCTGTGGGGGGATAAGGAGTAGGGTGGTGGCTGGGGTTAGGAGAATGTGGAGAGGCCCACGATGGAAGAACAAAATATGAAGTGCTGAAGATGGGTGACATGACAGATATCCCCTTAAGTAAGGAGGAAATCCATTAATGTGCATCTGTTGCATGTTTCCATTTCTCTGTACATATAGCACCTCCATCCGGAGTCTTGAAAAGGATATAGCGAGAAATGTATATCCAAATCGGCACATACTGTAGGCTATATTATCTGTATGTGCAAGTAAATATATTAATGGTGTATAGGTATTTCACAATGCAGGCCTTCTATAGACTTGTTAATGTGAATACAGCACATTTGCACACCTTATTGCAATTCAGGTATGTTTTCTTCAGATTTCCATATCCCTCTCACTTACTTACTAGATAGATATATATATATATACTGTATATATACACACACACATAATGGTTCCACCTATGTCATACTGCATGTATATATATATAGTTATATCATATGTACATACGTACCTATATTCTATATATACACATATATCATATATTTTATATGTTGGTATATCTTTTTCAGATCATAAATATTCTATATTAATTTCTTATTTGTCTAAATAAGTCCCACTATGTCATTTTGCACACCCTAAGATCGGAAGAGCGTCGT
>OMOV01117320.1:4896-17394 GCA_900312565.1 Beryx splendens
TTGAGCGCTTATGCAATAAATGTGTTTTTCTTTAGTTCAGAAAAACACATTTATTGCATAAGCGCTCAACTTAAAAGTGCAGGTGAAAAAACGATATATATACAAAAGAACTAGACTAGACTAACATTAGACAGAATAAATGAAAAGCATTATTGGAAACGTCGGGTTTGCAGTACCTCCAGGCAGTTAATGTACAACGAGTAGAGTTCAGTTTTGTCGGTCTCGTCCAGGATGTTGCTCTGCTCAACCGCCGTCAGGTGCTGCTGCAGGTATCCTTTAACATCATCGAAGCTTTAAAAAAAAACAATGGTATTTAAACAACATTGACAGACGCCTGTATGTTGGAAATGCTGGAAGCCCTACACATGAGCAATGCGCAGCCCTAGTTCCTCACCTGTATTTCAGCAGGAGTTTGAGCACGACTGAGCGCACCACTGGATTTTTATCCACCGATTCGTCAAACGGAGAGAGCACCTTTGTCAGAATTTGGCGATTAACTGGCAAAAAAGGAAACAATATTAAGAGACAACCAACCAACAGACACAAACACACCAGTGGTCAGGGTTAGGAGAAAGCCCTACCTCTGAGAATGGGAACAGGGCCGGCCTCCACCATGAGGAAGGACAGCAAATGTAGAATGACGGCTGGAGAGGGGGGGGAGTTGTCCTTGAAGCACACAGTAGACACCAGGTCTATGAAGAATGCGTTGCACTTCTTCCTGAACTGAGCGTGCTGGCTGATAAGAACCCTATATGAAACAATGGTGACAACATAGTTACAGTAAGAAGGCTTTCCCTCATAGCAATGTTCACACAGGTCACATTCACACTGCATGAGGTCAGTCAGGTTTGATTTACAAACATCGATTTACATATTCACCACCTCAAGTGCACATCTTGCACACATCTTGCAGGAGGCCACGAATACAGGTTAACTCCAGGTTTGGAATAGGCCCAGTGGGGCGCACATGTAAAAAACAACTTGCACCACTGCGTGGCGCTTTGGTCAAGGCCTGAAGCGGGCCCTAATGCCCTAAAATAACAGCTTGTCAAGTAAATATTTGTTTTAGATTGTGCAGTGATGCAGTAAGCTAGTGTTCAAACCAGGGCCGCTTCCAAAAGAAGGAAAGGAAGGAAGGAATATCAATGGCATTAATTTCTCTTCTCAATTTAGCCTTTATTTCAGCTCTGTGGTGGGCACAGAGGGGAGGGAACAGACCGCTACACCACCCAGGCGCCCGATTATTTTATTTATTCTTTTATTTATTCCTTTTTTCTTTATTTCTTTTTATTATTGTTTTATTTTGCTATTTTGCTATTCTTATTCTACGGTGTATTGGTGTTGGGGTGTGTTGTAAGTATCTATCTATCTATCTATCTATCTATCTATCTATCTATCTATCTATCTATCTATCTATCTATCTATCTATCTTTTATCTGTGCTTTAACTGAGTAATGAAAAAAATTAATAAAAGCATGTTTTAATTCTCATGCAGTAGCCTACCTTATGTCCTCTGAAGGACCCATGGGGAAGTCGTCTGGAACCGGCTGCATGCAGAGGGGACAGTACATCTGACCAGGGGCCAACCACTGTTTGATGCAGGCCACGCAGTAGATGTGTCCACATGGCAGGCAGAGGGGATCTTGGGGGTCTCCCATACACACAGGACACTGCTGGTAACCAAACCTAGATGATACATGCATTAGAGGGTAATTCAGTTCAGGAAAAATACAGGACAAGAGAGATGAGGATGAATCTGTACCTGAAGATGCGTTCAACTGCTCCGTCTTTGCAGGTTTTGAGTAAACCAATCACTGCCTCAAATGACTGCTGAGTTTTGAGGTCTGAATTCTTTTCCAGAATCTTGATGGGAGAGCAAATACACATTGTTGTGGAAGCAGTTTTAAGGTCATTCACTGAATTCATCTCATGAAAAGTTAAGTCTTGCATGATCAGACTACACCAACCTGGCCAAGCCCTCGTGTGTGCTCTAAAACTAAAGGTGTCAGCTTCTTCTCCACCTCCTCGATGCCCAACAGCATGTGCTCCACAAACAGAGAGAGGGAAAAGATCCGGTTCCATCCAGTCCTAAACAAAACCGCAAAATAAAGAATTGGCCACCAAACTCAGAACAACTAAAGTAGTATCTAAACAAGCTCGGCATGTACAACTGTCCCACTAGAACAATTTGAAAATCTTTGAGTCTTAAGCTGGACTTACTGGACTCTGGAGACCATTGTCTTGCTCCTCGCTCCATAGCGTCTCACACTGTCTTCAGAGCAGATCAGCTCGATGGCAACCTGGAGCTTTTTGACCTGCCTGAGCCATGCCTGCCGACGGGCATCGGTGTCCAGGACCTTGGGCTCTAGGTACTCCACACACGCAAGAGCGGCATACACATCTAGCACCTTGGAGGCAGAGGAATATGATCACTACACCTCAAAGCCAAGTCAAATGGCAACAAAAAGCATTAAATAAAACATGATTCTAGCCTAAACAAATAAATGTAGTATAAATATCTTGCATTCTGGAAATGAAAATCCTGTCTGAAATGACATGGAACAAACAAAAAGCATTTTAAATACTGTAACAGATATTTTTGAGACTCACCAGCTCTTCCCCATCTCTGGCGTGAGCATTCCTCAAGAGGACCTGGGTCACCTGGGGCTCGATGCAGATCATTCTGGAGAGGTTCTGCAGTCGGTTCTTGAACTCATGGTAAGCAGCATGGACCCACGGAAGAGAGGTCACCTCTTTATCCGTGGCACTGTTGCGCAACCGCAGCTCATTGACACAGCAGTTCAAAGCAGCACACAAGAGCTAGAGAAGCAGACAATATGAATTAGCACATGCAGGCGTATACTGGAAGCACACACCATCTCACAAACAGGGCTTTAAAACTCACGGCCCAAAAGGGTCAATACAGAGCCTGGGAGTGGCCATCGGGAGAAAAATAATTTATGTCGTGGCCACAATTTACTGTAATGTGCGCACGATATGCAATTCGAGCTCTCGTTTTATTTTTTCGTGCACAGGAGATACAATTCGTTCCCTCGATTTCCTCTTAATGTGCGCACAAATTGCCAAGATGTGCCTTTGAAATAGTGATATCGTGCTCTCGATATATAATACATGCGCTCTTCATGAGCTTATAAAGGGTCAGTGCACATATTGGTGATTATCTTTAAATGTGGCGCTGTCCTGGGTTGGTTGCAGCCACCTGATTGTGTTTACATGGCCTGAAGGTTAAGTGGCTAAATATGTTGCAATTTTCGGGGGATATGCCTACTCAGTGTAAACAGACAATGGATATTAAGATACCAAATCTTTACTAGGCCTATCTGCAATACCTAAAATGTACCTTTTAAGTTGCATTTTTCCCTAAACTGCACAGTTTAACGAAATCGAGGGAACAAATTGTATCTCGTGCGCACGAATGGACTAAAACTTGCGCACGTTACAGTAAATTGTGGACTCGATATAACTTTTTTTCTCTCCCAATGGCCACTCCCGAGCTCCGTAGATCATAGATAAAGCCTGTAAATAAATAAACAACCTGAAGGTCTTCCTGACAAGACACATTCATCGTCATGGAGATAAAATCCTGCAGGTAGCGGTAGAAAAACTCAGTCTGCATCTCCAGGTCTGCTTTTCCAATGCATCGGCCCAATGGTGTCCTCCAAAAGAACTCGTCAAACTGGCTTTGAGTGTGACCTATCACCAGACACATGGGATCATTGCATAAGTGAAAAACACATGACAAAAACACAGTAGTGACATATTACTTAAATACCTATCAAAAAACTCTTGCGTTTAAGGCTGTTACCTTCACGTTGAAGGGCATGAACCCAAAGCTCTTCCAGGTAGTCCTTGATCCTCCAACTGAAAGGCATGCTGCAGCCAACGTTCCTGTCTGGGGAAAAGTAGTTCTGCACAAGGATGGTCCTCGTCTCAGAGCTGTGATAGAGAACAAGATACAGAGACAATACTAAAAACACAAAGTTTACAAAAGTATGCAGAGTGCAAATTAGTATAAGTTACGCGAAAATGGCAACCTTTATTCAAATTACATCACTAACACCACTTACTTGCGGTCCAGCGTCATGTATGGGACATCCAACAGTTTATCATTGCCAAAGATGTCCAACCACAGCTTCTTAACAGCTTCACCACTGTTGCTATCGAGCAGGATGTTCAAGTTTTGGTCACGGTCAATGACTGAGACCAGCTGCGCCAAGAAGGGGATGACCACAGCCTGGACACGCTTCCACAGGGTGTGCCTGTTATGACCCCAAAATCGATTAAAATGGCTGTTCAATAAATAGGCACATAAACGGTTCCTTGGCTTCAAAATGTGCAGCTTGTATAAAACCCTTCATTGCTGTAGTGCAGATATGGAAAATTGTGTATTAGGGGACACTAGTCCTCACCTGAATGTTCCTCCTTCCTGCAAAGCATCGATGTTGGAGGCCTCCTTAATGACCCAGTTGCTTTTGATGGACGAAATGGTGTTTCCATCATGAGTCACCAACAAGGAGTGAAGGTGCCTCTTCACAGTTTGCAGAAATTCAGCTAATAAGAAACGTAAAACAGATGGCCTGGTGAGTGTTGTACTGTGTTGGAACAAAGAAGAACTGAAAATAACTCCCGAGTCGCTACTACCTTTGATTTCGTCGTTGTCACTGAGGAGCATCAGTAGGATCTCCACTCTTCTGGTACTGCGGAAGCCACTTTCCACCTGGTCCCTCAGCATGCCTACAGCGCTCTGCACGCAGCTCCGCACTAGCGCTGTGGTGTCCACGACATTATCCCAGCCCTGCAGCAGGAGGACAGGCAGGTCAAAACCCAGTAACACGAGTAACCCAGCACAAAAGATGCACACGACGAGTCACTGCTGTCAGACGAATATGCCTATCTGCAAAAAAAAGTAGGTTTTGTGCGGCAAGAAGAAAAGAATACCTATTTGCTAAGTGATGGCCATGTATTTCTGAAATTATACAATGGGTTTTAAAACAGGCTTAATGGGCCCAACGGTCATGAATCTCACTCTACAGATTTATAACCATGTAGGACAAATTAGAGGGCTGATTACTCACAGTTTGGTCTTCAAGCTCTGCTGCATCTGCATGTTGCTCATTCTCAGTGTACATGTCATCTACCTCCATGGCTGCACATAAAGAAATTTTGCAATTCAGTGCCGCAAAAGATTTTCACTGAAAAGATATTTTATCAAAGACAACAAAGACAACAATTATCAACCGCAATTGATTATCAATCAATTACCTTCAGGCTGACTCCTCTTCTCTGCAAAGAGTTGACTGATTGTCATGCTTCGCAAGGCTTTGATGTCTGAAACAATATCTTTTGACCTTCTGAGGTCATCGATATGAACTGATTTCCAGGGGCCTGTAAAGGTTCAAATGTCTCAGGTTATTATTCTCAAATCGTGTTAAAACAATGTGATAGTAAATGTAAATTCACAAGTCCTGTCCACCTCACCTCCATGAAACCCAACGTAGGAGGACCCTCCTTCCACTCTTGGCAGTTTGGTGATGAAGTAGACAAACACCTTGCTTCCCATGTTCTCCAGTCTTATCTTGTTGATTTCATTTATGGATGAATACCTAACAATGAACAGCAAAACTCAGTATGGCTAAACCACATCATTGCACATACTTATCAAACAGAAAATATCGACCTACTTTGCAGATGCAATAAGATTGGCGCTATGAGAAGCTTCATCAAAATCACACTGAATGATCAGGATCTTGTTGCAGGGGGCATTGCTGCTTCCACTTCCAGTTGTGAGGAAACTCCTAGAAGACAACAGTGATTTGATGTCAGATTGAGATAATAAAATTCAAAGCAAAACCAATGGAATATCTTACAGTAAACCAATTTACTGCTGTTAGGCTCCGTAACCTAGAATTAATCATTAACCTCAAATTAAATTAAAGACAGAGGAATGTGCAATAAATAAAGCTAAGGAAACATATTAGGTAAATAACTAGATCCTTTACTAGTAATTACCGATTTGTTTAAAACATTTCCCATGAAGTAATTCCAGTTTTGTGTGTATAACATTCAAGGACAATGCTTACATGTAAATGATATGTGGATATCATGATACAACATAGGAAATGCTTCAAATTCCTAGTAGGTCTGGCATTCATATAAATTACACTTTCATTAGCAGTTAATTTCACTGTAAATACACCATAACTTCAAAATTGTAAATTGCAGTAGCATTATCCTAAACTAATGTATTGCAGTTACAGGTCTACTTGCATGATAATTACTAGTAAAATGAATTGAAGATTGTACTAAACTTGAATCAACCTTAATTATTGAATACTTTTATCACCTTACTGTTTCCTCATAGACAAATATAATAGTTAAAAAAAACAAAAAAACACCAAAGAAAACAAAGAAAATTATTGCTAACAAGAGTTAAAATGAAAAAAGCCTTCCTGAATAAGAAAGGTTTTTAGGCCCGTCTTAAATATACCAATACAGAACTTTGCATATCTGAATAATATTATGACACTAAATAAGTGATCCTTTGTGTTTCCTTACAGTATGGTTTCAGAAAAATAAAATGGTGCAAGATGACTACCGCTCCACCCGGCTAAATCTTTGTTAAGGTGCTTGAAGCATCAGTGAGTCCAAAATGAATAGAAGACATTTCTGCACACACATGCATAGATTTAAGTGTTTGCGTAAATCTCTTCTATTCGTTTTAGTAAAAATAAAATGGTAAAAGTTTTATTATGGAGTCATTCAGGTGTATAATTGCCTTCTGATGCAAAGTATCTTTACAAGTAAACAAATCAGTAATTACAATCAAGTTATTTACTATAATATCTGTTCTCTTAGCTTTATTTATTGCACATTACTAGCAAAATACTTGTAATGTGAGAATACAGGTAAATTTCAGGTTAATGAGCCGTCACAATGGTAAATTAGCAGCCTGTACATTGATACGTTACCCAATATATCAACAAACCTGATCTTCTTGAGGAAGGAACTTTCTGTGTCAAACTGCTGGAGCGAGAGAAGCTCTACATTGTGCAAGACCTGCACCAGCGGTTCCAAGTCAGATGCAGTCAGAAGTCTGGAGAATGTTGTCACCTATGGATTCAAATTAGAATAAATAAAGACTTGGTGAACGACTGCAGTGTACTTCTGAGATTGGCATTGTATAACAATACAAGTGTTTTGGTATTGTTTTAAGTTGTGTAATGAATGTATAATTGTATAAAAATTACCTCTGTGAAGGAAGACCAGCAATGGAGATCCTGATTTGTTTGCGCAAGTATGAAGTCAGCCAAACAGCTGTTGTTCTGCTCTTCGAAGTAGACCCTGGAGAGACAGTCACTCTCCACTTTGGGGAGAGCTGCGCAGTCCAGGCGCACCACTGAGTCTGGTGTAGCACAGTTGAGCAGTATGAGTTTAGCCTCATCAAGTACTCTGTTGTCAGGATCTGAGATTTCCATATTCTCCTTTTGCTTTTCTATGACTTGAAGAACCACAGAAGCACATGTGTCCGAGTGGTAGCCAATAAAGGCATCTGGTGCTAGGTACTTGTACGTCTGAGGCACCGCTGCATGTTGACCGCTGAGAGACACAAACTGTGCGACCCACCTTTCCAACTCATCCACAAGTCTCTTCTGCTCAGTTTTAAGGACCGTGTGGATGTCCAAGTAATGCTTCTCCAGCCTGTTGATGAGAGGTATTGGGAATTGCTTGTAGACCACTTCTTTTTCCTCAATGACAATTAGCCGGAAGTCTTTGTGCACCCTGCATTTGACACGATGGGTTCCCAGTCCAAGGTCCACGTACTTCTGTCCTCCCAGGCTGACATAGTATTGGTTGAGAGCATCATAGAGACTTTCGTAAAGGTTCTGCAAGTTTAGAAGCACAACAATTTGACCCGTTTCCATGCAGATCTTCACTCTGTTGATGTTCCGGCATATTTGGGTATACTCTTGGTCTTTGGGGAAGCTGGAGCCAAAGATGATTTCAGGCTGACCAATTTCTGAGAAGAACGTTTGTTGCAGGATCTGCAGGGCTGCATAGTTTTTTGTCAGAACCAGCAAGTACCGGCACTCTTCTTCCTGTCCGACTGCCAAAATGTTTTGTCTCACAAACTCAATGGCACTGATGCCCTCCAGGTTGGGAGTAATCAGCAGCCTTTTGGCGAAGACAGTAACTGCATCCACATCATCCCTGCCACTGAAATTTCTCAACACTGCCTCCACAATCTTCTCCGCGCTGGGCTTCTGTTGAGAAGCCTTGGCCATTGCAAAAATCATCTTAACCAAGCTGTAATAGTCGCGTAGGCCAAAGAATCCTTTCCCTTGTTTACGGCAGATGGCCAAGTAGGCCCTGGCAAAGGGTTGGAAGAAATCCCTGACCTTCTCCAAAACCATTGCGTCAGATGAGCATATGCCTTTAGCACTCTCAATGAGTTCTTTCAGATCAGGGTCACCACGGGAGACGAAGATGCCTCTGTTCATCTTTGCAGGGTCTAAAGCCCAGTTGGAGATGCCAATGAATCCAACCTTTTTGTGTGGTAGTGGCTCATCATCAATGCATCCCTCTTCTAGCAGTGGATGGAGGGTTTTCAGTGGCATTTTGGGGGAGTCCTCAGCCAGCCCAATCTCATCGAGGACCACAACGGATATGTACTCATCCAGGTTCTTTCCTTCTTGGAAGCGACCACATTGCTTGAATGTGTTGATGATGCCTTCTGGTGTTGAGTGAGGGCTACACTGGAAAGACACTAAATGGATCTGTTTCAGTCTTTTGTAGAGGTCAGAGTGTGCTGCTTGGCCCTGCATTGCATCTGCCACCAGAGTTTTAGACAGAGATTTTGAGCTCCCGGGTTTTCCCACCAAGAAGAGGGGGATTCTAAGCTCAATGCAGATCACCATCATGAAGACGTTCTCTTTGAGTGCACTGTTCCTTGCGATAGTTTCCCCCAAGGGCACACCACTCAAAAGTAGATCCTGCATGAGTGAGATTTCTTGCATCACTCTCACTGGGCCGTACCCCTGTGGTAGTAGGCTTCTGCAGATTTTCTGCCTGTATTTGTCTTTGTCTTCCAGGCAAGCATGATAGCACACTCCTATGGCCATAACTAGAGACCATAGCACAGGGTCTCTAGCCTCTGAATATCTCGGGTGTCGTTCATTCTTCTCAGCATTTTGATTTTCCTCAAACTCTTCAAGCTCTTCAAAAAGCATCACGTGGTTCTCATAGAACCACACAAAAGCCTGCATGCAGCGTTCCACATCCCTCAGACTGACAAAGCTGCATTCATCTTTTCTTGTCCGCATATACCTCTGTGAGGCTGAAAGCACATCTGTGATCAACTTGGTGTAACTTGCATCGATTTCCTTGACCTCAACTACTCTCTGCACGATCTGCTGGATGTATATTTTCTCTGTGTGATCATTCAACTGTCCAAAGTCCCACACCAGAGGAATCATGCTTGGTGGCAATGCCTGAACTCTGTACACCAACTGGCGGAGAGGGATGGAGCCGAGCTTTTCATCTGTCTCTTCGGCTCGGACTCTGTACCCAAGGCCTGCAGATTCTAACCTCTGAATCATTTCATCGGTGTGCTTTCGGTAAGGGTTGCATGCTGCAATAATCTGCAATCCACAATGGGGTGTCAAACTTTCTCCTTTGACTGTCTTGTCACAGAGGACCTCCTTAACACTGCTGATGGCCTCTGTGGTGTTCGCCTCATCAAAGAAGAGAACAGAGTCAAATCCATAGTCTTGTTTGTTGGTTAAAGCAATGGCTTCTGCATCTCTGACTTTGGTGTAAATCATATCTGAAGTTGTTCCTCCATGGACTTTGACCAGTTTCATGTTCTCAGTGGCCACTCCACTCCTCCGCAGCTCACAAAGGAATTTGATGAGCCTAGTCTTACCACACCCTGTCTCTCCCATGATAATGACAGGGATGCCACACCTGAACCGCATATGGATTGCCAACATCTTCAATATGTTGTCAGTGGTAAGCTCATACGTTTCGTCAGGGTCAAGAGGCCACTGGATTCCAAGAACGTTGCAGATTCGTTCTATTTTCTCCCCTCTGGCTAGCTTATCAAAGTCAATGTTGAAAGGGACTCTCTGTAGCTTCAGGCCTTCATACAGTGCCCTTGTCATGACGTTTCTTTTGATGACCCTTCCAGAAGTGGGATCAATGGCATCTACAAGGTTCTGTTCATTAGGCTGAAGATGAAAACCAATGAAGGTCATGGACACATGATCGTCATTAAAGAAGATGTATGGATGTGGTTCTGATTCCCATCTCTTCCTAATCAGAAAAGGGGCCAAGTCTTCATCCCGGACACCAGTCAGGTCCATCTGTAGCCTCCCAGGACTCTGGTCAGAGATGCTGAGTGATGGAGTGGCAAAGTCCTTTGCCATCAGAATCATGAAGTCTACCACAAAGGTCTTGAATCCAGTTAGAGTGTCCCCAGTGAAAGTAACGTCACAAAAAACAGATGTCTCACAGTCTTTCAGCTGAAGGTTTAGGAACCACGCAAAATTTCTCAATTCTGCCCAGGATGGGTCCATCATGCCACAGTACATGAGAAGCATCTGTAGACATTCCACATGTGACCCTTCAACATCATGGCATGTGAAGGTGTCAAGTTCTCCCTTGTTATGGAACCGTGTGAGATACTGGTATGGTCTTTGGAAGGCTTCACTCCTGAATTCTTGATTATCCATCAGTGGGTCTTCAGGGTTCACAACGGTGGGATCTTCTTGCTTCCTCATCTCTAGCATTAACACCTCTTTAGGTGGTCGGCAGAAGATGTTTGGGAACACATCTATGAATGAGCTGTTCACAGTTTGAGCCTATGAAGAAAACAGAGATCGAAACACAATCTAAGATAAGTAAATGTTTTTCTGTGAAGTAAATTATTAATGAAATTTCAGCACTTGTCAAACTCTTACCTGCTGTGAAGCAGTTCTGGGCGGATTCACAGTTGATTGTAAAATCTCAATGACATACAGCTGCTTGTTGCTGCACTTCCACACCTTTCCCTCAGAGTCCATCAGATAACGCAGAATCAGCAGTTTGAAAAGAAATTCGTGGAGGCCTTTCTGCACCTTTTCAATAGGATGAACACAAAACAAGATATTTAACACGTTAAGACCAGACAGAATGTGTATAGATATGTCAATTACAACAAGCCAAACATTAGACTCATTATTACCGATGATGTGACATCAAAATGGAAAATTGTGAGTTCTTTCTTCTTGGGGCTGTTGACCAGAGACTGCAGGATGACATTCTCATCAACTTTTGGCTCAATCAAGCGAATGCATTTCAGCATTGAGGGCTTTTTGGTTGAGTGCTTCAGTTTTTCATAAAGCCTCTTCGTGTAGAGAGATTTACCTGAAATTTTAAAAATAGTAGTTATGCGGTATCAACAATCGTAGCAGTGAAATATTAACCCCTACTGCAGGGAATAATTTGAAACAAGCAGCTTATACGCACCAACACCAGCTCTTTTGGATGACACAACTCCAATGCACAGCCTGTCTTTGAATGCGGCTGCAGCACTGCATTGATCTGCTGGGACAGTGTAGTGTCTCTGGAGGTACCTCTGGATCCTAGCCAATGGCTCCTGGGGGACCATGTGCAATCTGTACTGGCTGAAGGCGGAGGGAAGGTAGGCATGTTCTCTGTTTGAGCTGCAGATGATAACAAGTCTGTAGTCTTTTCTGCTCTGCATTTTCATTCGTTGAAAAAAGCTCTCAACTTTGGAGCTCACATCGTAGGTCAGCAGATCTCCATACAGTAGAGAGTAGATCTTCTGTCCTCTGCAGCCCACACTGAGACAGCGTCTGAGGAACAGCTCCACCTGCTCATAGGGTGTTGAGGAGTTGCACAGGAGGACTTCGTCATATGTAGGCAGTACCTCATGTTCGCTGCTCATATAAATGGAGATGCAAGATGTCAAGACCTCATCATGTGGGCAAACAATAAGGTTTGGATTCCCAATGGCCAAGCCTTTAGGCAGCTCCCTTTTTATGTACATCTCCTTGTTCCCTTCAGAAATGTCTTCCTCACTCTCGTCTTCTTTGTTGGCCAGTATTTCCAACAGTCGTCCAAGGCTGTTTGTATCAAGAATGTGCGGAAGAAAATTCTTCATGTCTTTCATATAAGCATTCCATATTAATTCAAATTTTCGGGAACCATTTGCTTGTTCCACAAGACTTGGCAGAGGATCCAAGTCTCCTGTGAAAGCTGGACCTTCCTCTGCAGTTCCTGGCAGTACAACAAAAGTCTGAAATTCAATGTCCTCGTTTTGTTCTTGCTGTTTGGTGAGAATTTCATACTGGAGTTCATGCCAGACCTGCCTCAAATCTGAGACTGAACAGTTTGGCTTGACAAAGGACAGCATCATGAGAACTTGGTCATCCACATTGGTCACATTTTGCTGAGATCGGAAGAGCACACGTCTGA